>APFE031617118.1:0-12815 GCA_000404065.3 Pinus taeda | reverse complement strand
CAACAAGATTTTAATCACCTTTCAAAGACAAAAAATAAGTTTTATAAAATGGATGTATGTTTCTATTATAAATAGAAATAAACATAAGTTACTATCATTGTATACAAATAAATTAACATAGGCCAAAAGTTAACTTATAGAAAATAGATAAATGAGAATATTAGTACACTTATATTTATATAAATAATTATGCACATAAAATAGTACAAATAAATTAAAAAAAAATAAAACAAAAACAATATACATAGATTTATAATGATAAAAAATGTCACTTTATAAATGTTGTATAGATTTCAAATCATCATACCAATTTATACATGTTTATATTCATACTCAATATAGGATGAGAGAATGTCTTTAATACCACATACTTTAATTTTTGGTATAATGCATTAGAAGCTTTGATATTAGCAAAGCTTTAATTATGTAGGAAATCGATACACCCCAAAAAAGGGCTTTGGCATCATTGGGAGTACCATCCACAATTTAGCTTTATCCCATAACATGAATATAGAAACCACTCCTCCAATTCCAATCCCTAATGCTATTAATGACATATGTTCATCCACATGACTTAGCCATCCCACTTTTACATTACTACTCTTACAAGCATTATCATCTTTTCTTGCTTGTCTTTCATTTATATTACATGAATCTAAAGGACATCCAAATAAACACTTATTCTTTTAGAATGAAGATACATTGAAAGTGGAAATTTGTGTCCCTGTTGGGATTCACCCACAAATATTATTTGATGAAACATCCAAAAAAATAGCTCATGTAGAATGGAGAGCTCTTCAGGAATTGATCCACTCAAAATCTTTTTTGACAAGTCCAACTTTTCCAAAGTGGATATCCTACTAAAAGATGCAGGTATTTTCCCTTCCAATTGAATATGAGATAAGTTTATTAGTAGCAAAAAATTCACGCTACATATGCTTGCAGGTATCTCTCCTGTGAGATGATTGCAAGATAAATGAAGTATAGTGTTTTGAGATGACAAATATAATAATGTATACTCATAGCTTTTCATGTTAATTTCTAAATTCATAAATGTTTCAATATAACCATCATTTTGTATATTTTCAAATTCATAGATCCTCTCAAGATGAACTGGTATTCTTCCATAGAATCCGTTGTTGGATAAATCTAACACTTGCAAATATGTGAGATTTGTGATGTGCCAAGGAATACAACCATGTAGACTATTATAGCCAAGGCTCAAAGCGCTCAAGTAATGGAAAAATGAAAAATATTGAGGAAGGTCCCCTACGAATCCATTTTTTCATAAATACAATATTTGAAGTTGGGTATAATTAGCCAAAGATGTAGGCAATGTCCCTAAGAGGTTATTAGAATAAATAGATAAAACCATTAGAGGAGTATAATTTCCAATTCTAGTAGGAATTGATGCCTCCAAGTTGTTTTTTGAGAGGGAAATATATATTAGTATGACATAAATTGGTAAAATCCACAGTGATACTACCAATGAAGTGATTTTTTGAGAGAACTAGGGAGTTCAACTGAGTCAAATTGGAAAGGGTTATCTTGATGCTACTGGTGAGCCTGTTTTGAGAAAGATCTAGGGAGGTCAACCCTTCAAATCAGAAAGGGTCACAGGGATGTTACTAGTGAACTTATTTTGAGAGATATCTAAGGAGGTCAACCGAGTCAAATTGGAAAGGTTCACAGGGATGATACAGGTGAGCTTGTTTTTAGGAATATCTAGGTAGGTCAATTGATTCAAATTGGAAAGGTTAATAGGGATACCAGTGAGCTTGTTTTCATAAAGATCGAGGGCAATAAACTTAGAGAAACTGTCAAGAACTATAGGGATGTTACCAATGAAATTGTTTACAGAAATATCTAAGTCAACCAATCGAGGCAAACCAATTTTTTTTATAGAAATGATGCTAGCAATGAATTTATTTTCTGAAATATCTGAGTCAATCGAGTCAAATCAAAACAAGTTATAGAAATGTATTGTTAAAATTGTTTTGAGAAAGATATAACTCGTTTGCATAGAATTTTAAAGAAGTCAATTGAATCAAATTTACAAAGGCTATAGAAATATTGCTCATAAACTTGTTGAAAGAAACGTATATTTTGATCAACTTGGTAAGATTGGAAATATCTACATGACCACTATCAATAAACATGTTAGTGGAGACTCTCAAATTGTTCAACTTGGTAAAATTATCAATGACTTTAAATATGTGAGTAGTGACGTTATTTAACGAAATATCTAAGCTTGTCAAATTACTCAAATTGGCGATTTCGTGGGGTATGTTGGTGAAACTAGTTTCGTATATCTACAACTAGGTCAAGAAGTTAATGTTAACTATGGCTTCGGGTATGGTGAAGCTAAGGTAAAGAGAAACAATTTCGAGGGGAAGCTAGAATATTTCAGAAGGAGTAGAACCCATCATATTCATATTGTCATGAGACAATGAGAGGTGTCTCAGCTGTTTCATATTACCCACTTTCCTTTTTGTAACTCGGTCAAGAAGGTAAAGTTAACTATGGCTTCAGGTATGGTGAAGCTAAGGTAAATATAAACAATTTCGAGGGGAAGTTGGAATATTTCAGAAGGAATAGAACCCATCATATTCATATTGTCACGATAGAATGAGAGGTCTTTCAGCTGTGTCATATTACTCACTTCTGTGGTATACAACCAGAGAAATTGTTGTAATCTAGAGAGCCAGGGACTCTAGTTTCTACAACATGCCCAATTCCATTGGAATAGAACCTTAGAGTTGATGGTCGCTCAATTCAAGTGCTCGTAATGTTTCTAGCATGCCCAATTCCACTGGAATAGAACCTAAGAGTTGATTGTTCCTCAAGTCAACTGCTCGCAATGCTTGGAACATGCCCAATACCACTAGAATAAAACTCAAGGGTTTATTGATGTTGAAGACAAGAGTGCATAATGCTTTAATCTCGCCAAACTTCGCTAGAATTTTTCATGTGGGATAATTATTAGAAAGACTTGGCTGGAGTTATTCATGTGGAATAATTATTAGAAAGAATGATTGAAAGAGTGCAACAAGAATAAATCAAAGAATGAAATAAGTGTAGGTTATCGAGAGATGGGTAACTGGTACCTTCCAAGATCTTAACCTAAAGATTTATGGCGACCACTCTCTTGGTATGTGTTGGAAGTAATGGAGAAAGCTAAACTTAGATTATTGTCATGATGATGATAGGTTTGAAACTCTAATCTTAGACCTCATATCATAATATCTAGGGAGTGGTTGAAAGCATCCCATTAATGTGAAAGCTTATATATTTGAGGCTCATCTGACTCAATGGAACAAGTGGGCTTGTATGAGTGTTTGTACACTCTCCAGGTATCTCCCCTGGAGAGCCATTTAGTTTATAGTTAATATATATTTAGTTTTTATCATGGTATCAGAGCTACAGGATTGAGGAACCTATATACTGAGTGAAGGATTTTCCCATCATGCCTAAGGAGAAATCGTCGCGTGGTTTGGAGAAAAATCACGTCAATCCCACTATGAGTCTTCCTACATTTTATTTTGAAATTTCAGCATGACTGAAGGGTGGAATGGAGCGATTGAAGGGTTGAATGGAGCAAATCCACCGAGGTAAATCGCCCCGACCGTGCGGAACAAAACAAAAGAAAACACTGTGTTGTGTGGCTGCTTCTGTTGTGAAGAGATCGCAGGAGGCCAGACTTGCCCGAAGGCCAGAAGGAGGAGCAGGAAAAGCGGAGTATGTTGAACCATCTCTTGGTCTGATTTTAGACTTAAACGAGCTATTACTTTGGTCCTTCTACAGGGCCATCATAGCTGAGTTTGTAGCTACGTTTTTGTTTGTATACATAACAATGAGTACAATCATCAGTCAAGCCAACCAGAAGAATGTGTTTGTTGGTGTTGGAGCATTTGGTATTGCATGTGATATTGGGGGAATGATTTTTTTTCTCGTGTATTGCACCGTTGGGATTTCAAGTGGCCATATAAACCCTGAAGTCATGTTTGCTATGCTTCTTTCTCAAAAGGTGTCCCTGAATTGTGCAGTCTTATACATGCTGGCACAGTGTGTGGGTGCAATCTACGAGGCCGGGATGTATATCATATGAGGGAGAGAGGCTGCCACGGTAGAAGAAGATGGGATTGCAGGTGTGTGGAGGCAGCGAGGAGCTGGACAACCATTCCACCTGCAAAATCGCCGAACTGCTAGATCGCGTGAAATCAGCGGAGGAGTGATCGGTATGCCCAGATCTACATGTCGATTGAGGCACCATCACTGTTGATAGCAATGATCTAGTATTGTTGTTAGCATCATGTTTGAGAAACTCAAATTCCAGGTTGAGGAGATTCCAAAACCAATTGGATAAAATTTCTTCTAAGTTATTATATGCCACAATGAAAATGCAAAAGTTCTTACTGATTTGAACCCATTTTCAGAAATATGTGTTATCTGAAATTGCTAATTACATACATCAGAATTAGATATTGATAGCGTTTCCAGCTTGTGAGAGGTCGTTTTGTTTCTTGTCGCCAGAGAGAAGGGCATCGAGACTTGCGTGGCATAGAAGCCACAGTCTACAAGGTTCTACAGTTGAAGAGCTGCCAAAGGGAGAAGTTTCCCACCTGTGTGGTAATGGGGTTGTTGGAGCTCATTAGAGGATCATGTGGAGTCGAAAAGAAATCTCAAAGCAAGATAAAGCGAGATAAGCTAGACATTAACAACATGTTTATATTTGAAGATATTTTTGATTCTGATGATGATGTTTTTTTCATGTGGGCATTTGGCATTAACATGGGTAGTATGTTCAAGTCAGAAGAAATTTCAGAAAAATAATGTGGTTCTGTTGGTGACCACGAAAATCAAGAGGCACAGTCTATTGTGTAAGATCCTGAGATTGAAGACACACGAGATGATCTTCAGGAAGGGTGTAAAGAGGAACAAAGTGTTGAAGATCAATTGGACGAGCCACATGAAGCTGATTGCAAAGACATGACAGAAGAAGACAAAGCTAGAGAGAATTTAAATTATGATGATCTCATTAATATTTCTATGTGTTCAGATGTTCCATCAATGAATGATGAAGACATCATAGCTGAATTTCAGATGCTTGACACCGGAAATAGTGAGAGGGAAAATTCTCCTATCTAACCTGTCATAATCTTGAGAAGGGTGAGAATAAGAATTCAAGCTTTCCATAACTGCGGAAGGAATGAGGTGAAGATACATTACTACCTCATGGTGAGGAAAGTGAAGATGAAGCCTCGACTCAAGATGAACAAGCATGGACTCACAAGCAAAAAAACCAAAATGAAAACCTATGTTACCAACTTTTTCATGTTTTAATTGTAAGCCTAGCTGAGACTAGACCAGCAGGCATATGTTATTGTTCAGTACCCTTTCTCCATTAAGGGGAAGCGTTGGAAGTAATGGAGAAAGATAAACTTAGATTATTGTTATGATGATGATAGGTTTGAGACTCTAATCTTAGACCTCATATCCTAATATCTAGGGGTGGTTGAAACCATCCCGTTAGTGTGAAAGCCTATATATTTGTGGCTCATCTGACTCAATGGAACAAGTGGGCTTGTATGAGAATTTATACACTATCCAGGTATCTCACCTAGAGATCCATTTAGTTTAGAGTTAATATATATTCAGTTTTTATCAGTATGATGTTTGCAACGAATACCATACCATGACGAGCACATGTGCTCGGAGTTCTCCACTGTCTAGTTGGAGAGGATACCAAATGTATATTATATGATGGATACTAGTTACTCTCATTTACATGATGAGGGGAATTACTTATAATAGATTAAAAACCTAGGAAAAAATAACTTGATGAAGAATTGTGTATAATGTTGATTTAAGGAGGAAAATTTTACAGTTTTTCAAAATCCAAGAAGTCTAAACATTTGGTGTTGCATCCAAGGAAGGACTATTATTTTAAGCTATCTTGGAAAAACCAAATGTTTTCAAAATCAATTTATTTTTAACTATGCACCGTAATTTCACAAGACAATTATGCAAATGGTTATTAAACCTTCTTGTATATAATAACCTCTTACCTCAATTGGGGGGTCTAGTTTGTGGGGGGTTTTGGAGGATATGGAACATTTCTTTTTAGCATCCTGAAAATGTTTGATGCACTGACTAGATCATGATAACTTTATGATTTTATATTATGCACATCATTGTAGTGTTTTTTAGCTCCTCTTCCATGAGAAATCCCCCCATTCTTCACCCTCCACCACAAAATATTTATTTCGAATAAATTTATAAAAATATATAATAAAAAAAACTATTATTTATATTTTTTGTTAATTTTTTATTTAAATTTTAATATCAATATAAATATGATTTCATTTTCAAATTATATATATGTGTGTGTGTGTGTGTATACACTTCCTTCAAAGAATTTAAACATCTTTCAAAGTTAAGAAATAAGTTTATAAAATGAATCTATGTTTCTAATATAAATAGAAATAAGCACACGTTACTATCATTGTACATAAAATGAATATCTAGAATTAATTTTGTATTTTTAACAAAGACCAAAAACTAACTTATAGAAAATATATAGATGAGAAGTTTAGTACACTTATATTTATATAAAGCACCATGCACATAAAATAGTATAAATAGATTAAAAATAAACAAAAACAATATACATAGATTTATAATAATAAAAAAGTGTCACTTTATAAATGTTTTGTAGATTTTAAATCATCACACTAATTTATACATGTTTATATTCATACTCAATATAGGATGAGAGAATTTTTTTAACACCACATACTTTGTTTTTGGTATAATGCATTAGAAGCTTTGAGCTTAGCATGCTTTAATTATGTAGGGAATCAATACACCACAAAAAGGGCTTTGGCATCATTGGGAGTACCATCCACAATTTAGCTCTATCCCATAACAAAAAGATAGCAACTACTCCTCCAATTCCAATCTCTATTCCCATCCCTAATGCTATCAATGACATATGTCCATCCACACGACTTAGCCATCCCACTTTTACACTACTACTCTTAATAACATTATCATCTTTTCTTACTTGTCTTTCATTTGTATTACATGAATCTAAAGGACAGCCAAACAAACAATTATTCTTTTGGAATGAAGATACATTGGAAGTGGAAAATTGTGTCCTTGTTGGGATTTGGCCACAAAGATTGTTTGATGAAACATTGAGAATAAATAGCTGATGTAGAATGTAGAGCTATTCAGGAATTGGTCCACTCAAATTATTGTTTGACACGTCCAATTGTTCCAATGTGGATATCCTACTAAAAGATGCAGGTATTTTCCCTTCCAATTGATTATGAGATAAGTTCAGTGTCACAAACAATTCATACTTGCTATGCTTGCAAGGATCTCTCGTAGGATATTATTGCAAGATAAATCAAGTATAGTGTTTTGAGGTGATAAATATAATAATGTATACTCATATCTTTTCATGTTAACTTGTAATGTTCCATTATGACCATCATTTGGTATATTTGCAAATCCAAAAAGCCTCTCAAGATGATCTGGTATTCTTCCACTGAATCTATTGTTGGACAAATCCAACACTTGCAAATATGTGAGATTTGTGATGTGCCGAGGAATACAATGATGTAGACTATTATAGCCAAGGCTCAAAGCACTCAAGTAATGGAAAAATGAAAATTATTGAGGAAGCTCCCCTATCAATCCATTTTTGCTTAAATCCAATATTTGAAGTTGGGTATAATTGGCCAAAGATGTAGGAAATGTCCCAGAAAGGTTATTAGAATAAGCAGAGAAAACCATTAGAGAAGTATAATTGCCATTGCTAGTGGGAATTGATCCCTCCAAGTTGTTTTCAGAGAGGGAATTATATTCAAGATGACATAAATTGGAAAAATCCACAGGGATACTACCAATGAAGTGATTTTTAGAAAGAACTAGGGAGCTCAATTGAGTCAAAAGTACAAGGGTTACAGGGATGCTATCGGTGAGTTTGTTTTGAGAAAGATCTAGGGAGGTCAACTGAGTCAAATTGGAAAGGGTCACAAGGATGTTACCAACAATATTGTTCTCAGAAATATCTAGGTAGGTCAATCGAGTAAAATTGGAAAGGGTCACAGGGGTGCTACTAGTGAGATTGTTTTGAGAAAGATCTAGGATGGTCAACCACTTCAAATTGAAAAGGGTCACAGGGATGCTATCGGTGAGTTTGTTTTGAGAAAGATCTAGGGAGGTAAACCACTTCAAATTGGAAAGGGTCACAAGGATGTTACCAGTGAACTTGTTTTGAGAAAGATCTAGGGAGGTCAACCGAATCAAATTTGAAAGGGTCATAGGGATACTACCCGTGAGCTTTTTTTGAGAAAGATCTAGGGAGGTCAACCGAGTCAAATTGGAAAGGGTCACAGGGATGCTACCTGTGAGCTTGTTTTGAGAAAGATCTAGGGAGGTTAACTAATTCAAATTAGAAAGGGTCATAGGGATACTACCCATGTGCTTGTTTTGAGAAAGATCTAGGGAGGTCAACCGAGTCAAATTGGAAAGGGTCATAGGGATATGAGTGGGCTTGTTTTGAGAAAAAATTAGGGAGGTCAATGAAGACAAACTACTAAGAGCTAGAGGAATGATACCAATGAAACTATTTGCAAAACGATCTGTGTGGATCAACTGAGAGAAACTAGCAAATTCTATAGGGATGCTATCAGTGAATATATTTTTAGAAATATCTAGATAAGTCAATCAAGCCAAATCACTACAAGTTATAGAAATTCTATCATTAAAATTGTTTTGAGAAAGATATAACCGACTTTCAATGAATTCTAGAGAATTCAATTGAATCAAATTTACAAAGGATATAGAAATATTGCCCATAAACTTGTTCAAATAAAATTCTGTTTCAATCAACTTGGTAAGATTGGAAATAGCTACATGACCATTGTCAATAAACATGTTATCATAAACTCTAAAATGGTTCAACTTGGTCAAATTAGTAATGACTATAAATAGGTGAGTCGTGAGGTTATTTGACCAAAGATCTAAGATCGTCAAATTACTCAAATTGGTGATTTCATGGGGTATGTTGGTGAAAGTATTTCCATGTATCTCTAACTTGGTCAAGGAGGTCAAGTTCACAATGGCTTTAGGTATGGTTAAGTGAAGGCCAAGAGAAAGAGATTGGAGGGGAAGCTAGAATATTTTGAAAGGAATAGAACCCATCATGTTCATATTGTCACGAGAAAATGAGAGGTGTCTCAACTGTGTCAAAATTCCCAACTGACGTGGTATACTGCCCGTGAAATTGTTGTATTCTAGAGATAGGGACTTTAGTTTCTGCAACATGCCCAATTATACTATTATAGAATCTAAGAGTTTATTGTCCCTCAACTCAAGTGCTCACAACGCTTTAAGCTGGCCCAATTCCATTGGAATAAATCCTGAGAGTTGATTGTTGATCAAGTCAAGAGCTCGCAACCCTTTAAGCTGGCCAAAATTGGCTAGAATTCTTCCTGTGGAATAATTATCAGAAAGAATGATTCACAGAGTGCAACAAAAATAAATCAAAGATTGAAATAAGGTTGCACTAAAGGGTACCCTCCAAGAGCATAAACGAAAGGTCTATACCGACGAATATCTTGGTATGATGTCGGCAGTGAATACCATACCGTGATGAGCACACGTTCTCCGAGTTCTCTGCCTATTTTTCTATACTACCGAAAAAAAACATTATTGTTTGTGGACATGCCCACAAAGACTTATGGATTATTTTATTATTGGTACACCTAACTAATTCTTATTTAAGCTAAGTGTCAAAGGGAGTTATTTCATGCTCCATTATATTTTTTAGGTTGTAATTTGATTATATAGAAATTTGTAGCCTAATTTCATTACCGTTTTGATAGAAACTCTATTTCTAATGCAATTTTTAGACTTTTCTAGTTACTATTCTATCTTTATGTTGTAAAATAAACAATGATCATGAGTAGGAAATATGTGATAGGCTAGTTCACATACCCTCTTCTCATAACCTTCGTCATCTGTTTCTTATTCTTATGTTTAAGTTTGTTCTATTTCAATTCTTTTAACTTCTTGGTTGGTTTATAGGCTAACCATGAAGGTCTCAGGAACAAGGTTTGTACTAGGATATACCTATATTAACTTTGGATCTATTATGTCATGTTGTGAAAGAAATCATATAACTCGAGATGTCATAAACATGTATAGAAAACTTCTAAAACCTTATTACGACCTTTTCTTAGTGTTCTTTGGGTATTTGGAATGTCCAAATTTTATGCAGATTTTCCATGAAGTTGAAAATTATTATAAGATATTATCTTAATGTTTACTGTGAAAAGTTGGTACATAGTAATAAAGTATAATATTGTTATTGAGGATGGAGCTATAATGTTTTTTTTTTGCTATGTTGTTTTAATTAATAGATGTCATAAATGCATGGATAATAATTCTTTCTATAGGTTCTAAGAATATGATTCAAATTCAAGGACATGATGTGATGCCCAAAAGAATCCTTGGCTTCTAAGGAAATATGGATGCATCCAAATGCAGAAGTCACAAGTTATTTGGTACATTAAGCAAGGGTTTGTTGTGCTATCTTTTGACATCTAAATATATATTTGATATTAAGTTACATAGTCTTTTATATGCAAACATAGATCCTAGTTATGGCATCTTCATTTAACTCAAGGTTTCAATATATCAATGGTTGGAAACATATTTGAAATGTTCAACATTTATGGTAGTGAATAAGTGATAATGCATCACTACTCGAAGAATTTTTTATTATTCGTAATAAAATATATTTTCAATCTACCTTTGGGCTTAACATATTAGTATCCTAGCACTTCATAGATGTCTAGTTTAGATGGGTTTGTTAGGGCTTAATAGATAGTACCCTATAACTTATGTACATTTAAACATATAATTAAGATGGGTCTCTGATATAATAAAGTCTCCTAATACTCTACCTCCTAATCTAGAGCACTGCATTTCTTTGAGTAGCTCAACTAGCATAAAATAAAATAAAAAGATAAAAACAATAAATTCACAAGTTTAGAGAGAATATTTGAACCTATGTAACAAAAAAAAAAAAATCTCTAAACTAGATTCCCTCTTCCATTATCTAAACTAAGTTCCTGGACCATTGTGCCATATTCAACTATGTTGATTAGTTAATCTAAAATGGAACTATAATATATTTGAACCTTAGCAATCATTAGATGTGAACTTAAATCATTAACCAAGTAAATTGCTCTTTATTAAATATGGTATTGTAAATTCCACAATCATGTAGCTTTAATGATTGTTGTAATTAAAGTGGAAATGTCTAAAAATAGATCCAATATCAAGAAACAATATTTTTTAACCCATTTGAAAAATAATTTCTATTAGTAAAACGCACCTCATCCAAAAGGAAATATCTTCGAAGTTCTAAGTGATAGCTAAAATTGGCCCATGAGTTAAAATTTCCAAATACTTGCAATATAAAAGTATCCATTATGGGATAAATAATATTATATAAATTGTATGAGTAAAATTTATATGGTATTACAAATGAGGGCCCCTTTACAAATACTCGGTCAGAGTGCCCTTTAATTTAAAGTTGAGACTTTTAGTTAGGACATGTCCTTTCATATGTCTCATCATTAATTATAAGTTATCATTAATTGTAATTTATTAGTTAATATGTTTATATTATTTGTATTATTTTATATTTTTTTTCATAACAATACTTCCCCTTTAGAAATGATTTTCCTTTTATATCATACTTATGGAAAGGATTGATGTCTTTTTCACTAGCTTGTAATATTTTTGCATCACTCTCTGTTCTTGGCATTGTCATATTTGATGATACAAGATGGTATATATTTCTAACCACTAAGCACAATTTTTTAACTCTAACATGATATAACCATCCTACTTCAATCCTATATGGAATATTGTGCTTACATGATTTGAAAGATGAATTATTAATATGAAATTTAATTATACTATTATCAATATTCTTCGGTAGATAGGTTAATTTTTCTTTTTTTGGAATGATACATATACACTTATTGTTTAAGATATTTTCCTTTATTATTTGGATGCCAATAAGGAGTTCTTGTAATATGATTTCCCTTATCATGGTTATAATTTTTTTTTGGATTACTTAAGGCATGTTTTCCTTCATGTACTAATTTTGCTTGCTTTATTGATGGATCTTTCGTTGGAATTCTCATCATTGCCAAAACAACATCTGAATATGTTTTGACTTCAATCGGATTTGTATCTTCCCAACTACTGAGATCAATGGGATCTTTATCTATTCTCTTCTCCACAACTACGATATTCGAATCTTAAAATTTGAGACTTTCATATAGATAACTTGTCATATTCTATTTTGCAAATGATTGCTCAAAATTATCAAGTTTCTTAATTACATAAGAAGATTTTAGTTATGGTTCCTCAGACATGAAATTTATTGATATTCTCATTTATATATGTTATCCTTAATCTTTTGATACTTGAGTTTCTTATTTTTTAATGTTCTAATTTATTGGAGCAAATTTTGATTAAGGCTCTTCAAGAAAGAATTTCCTTCAATTATTTTTATAGGTCTTCATTGAATTTCGTCTTGATGCATTCCTTTTCCCTTTCTAATTTTTTTTCATAGACTTGTACAAGTAATTTTTTACTATCATATTTTAAGTTAGAATGTCCGAAATTGTTATTTGTGATAACCTCGTTGAATTTTCTTTACATCTTTGATATTGGATTTTGAATTTATTGAATGATCACATTTTAGGTATTTTGGTGAA
>APFE031617114.1:24771-81829 GCA_000404065.3 Pinus taeda | reverse complement strand
ACTAGCTGCTCATGGGCAATGGAGGAGGCTTATAAAGGAGAAGGAGTCTCCATGAATAGGTAAAGGATGAGCCTTCCCCCAAGATAAGTGGATGGTCAGTCGAACAGACATGCCAGAGAAAGGATGGCGACCTCAACAATGCTAACAACCAAGTCTGGAGGGATCTGGAAGGTTGGTTGTTAGAACAAATTCGCCTAAACAGTATCAACGCGGGTGAGACACTAAGCTGGCGCGCTGACATCGCAGATCAACTATAGAGGAGGTCTGGTCAGCGCTCAACAGGGAAAACGGAGGGTGCGCTGTCCGTAAAATGGGACCAGTGCAAAAAAGACGTGTGCTTCTGCATTGGAAGCTCAGCAGTAACACTGGCCTCCGCCTGTCAGTGCGGTTATTCAATAAACAGGCGCGATGATACATTTAACTTAGGCAAAGAGGGTTTTTTAGCCATTTTGAGGAGCATGAACATAGGTGAATGTGGTTTCACAACACAGTGGGGAGACCGGCATGATGGCAGTGACATTTTACTGTGTAATAGGGGGAATCCACTTTCAACTAGTACCACCTTCTCCAAGCATGAGTTTGCTAACCAGATGGAAGACCTCAAGAGTGAGATGAGACAGACTATTGCCATGTGATTTGATACCTTTCGAATTTAGCAAAAGAAAGAGGAAGCTGAGAGCGCTTTGGCCATTTTTTGTCCTAGATGCATGAGGAAGCATCCTTAGAATGAATGCCCATTGCACTCAGTAGAGGTATGTTTCATTTGTGAGGAAGACCACCCCACTAACCAATGCCCTACCTTGCCTGGATTTAAAGCCATGTACCTAGGGACTGAGGCGGCTACTGAAACTCTCTACTTCCTCAACCAAAGGAGGCCACATGGGCCCAGACCTTACCAGCAGGGGATGCAAGGGACACCCCAAGCTTATTATAACCCCAAACAATCTGCTCATATACCTTCTTGGGCCCCCCCTACTCATCCTTCCTGGTCCGCACCTCCTCCGTGGTCTTATCCATCTCCATACCATACTCAACCTCCTCCTCATGCGTTTCACTCACATGCCCAGCCATAACCTCAGTGGAATGCACCTCAACCGGGGTGGAGGCCTCAATACAACCCTCCTCCTGCCATTTTGTCTCCACCACCAGCTCAACCACAACCATTACCTCCTGCTCCTCCAAGACAACCCTAGATGCCTCCTCAACCGAACCTGAACCCCAACAACAGACAGACCTAACAGGTATATACTGGGGAGACAACATGCCCTACCTATGTTGTGGAGATCCAGGAGATCAACCTGCGATCTGGGAAGGTCCTTCCAGAGCACAAACCTCCTCCCCTAGAGGAGGAGGAAGAGAAACAGGAAAGTGAACCCCAAGCCATTCCACCCTTTCCTGAGCAACTCACAGTAACCACACAACCCAACCTAGAAGAGACTGAGCTTTTGGGAGAACTCAACCAGTTGTGTGTGAAAATACCACTTCTCCAGGCCATAAAATATGTACTGATATACAAAAAATTGATTAAGGAGAAGTGTTTCAGGCACCCAGGTAGGTGAAAGAGAGATGCCTCAACTATCAATGTCATAGGACAACTGTTCGATCTTATGTTGGGGAAAGTAATCTATCTAGAGTATTTGGACCCTGGGAGTCCTGTAGTTGATGTTCACATCAATGTCACCATCATACCCCACACTTTGATTGATCTAGGGGCCACCATTAATGTAATGACTAGGGACACCATGCTTAAGCTCAACCTTCAGAGTTCCTTAAGGAAGACCTCGACAGTACTGTAGTTAGCAGACTGCTCCACTGTGACTCTCGAAGGGATTGTGGAAGATGTCTTGGTCTCTGTTGACTCTTGGGAGTACCCTGCGGACTTCTTGGTCCTTCAGCCAAAGGAAAAACTCACTGGATATCCCCTCATTTTGGGAAGGCCTTGACTAGCTACTGTGGATGCTTACATTAGCTTTCGAGTAGGAAGCATGACCATAAAAAATGGGCCTATGTCTAAACAGCTGGTCCTATACCCTCCTGCCCAACCTCTGCTAGAACATGACTTACCCCTCTGGTTGGAAGAAGGAGATGAGGATGAGGTCTACTCTGCACCATTATGCACAGTGGAGGCCACCAGGGAGGTTCCTCAAACTGAGGATGATTTGATTGAGAACTTAATCCAAAATCCTCCCCCCGGTGCACTATCCTTGGAAGAGTTGGTGGAAGATACCCAAGCCAATGCTTTAGTGGACCTATGTGTGATTGATTTGACCACTCCTAGAGTTAAGAATGTGGAGTTTGGCCCTGAAATAACTTTAAAGATCAGCTCCTATCTCTCTCCCTCTTAGGAAAAGGAGCTATGTAGCCTCTTGACCCGCCATTTGGAGGCTTTTTCCTGGAGCTACAAGGAAATGAAAGGAATCCATCCCTCGGTCTGTACCCATCATATTTACATTAAAGAGGACTATAAACCAGTCAGGAAACCTCAGAGGAGAATGAATCTAGCCCTTAAGGACATTGTTAAAGAAAAAGTGCAAAACTTGTTGGATGCAGGATTCATCTACCCCATCTCGGACAGCGAATGGGTTTCCCCTCTGGTGTTGGTACCCAAGAAAAATGGGAAGCGGAGAATATGTGTGGATTACAGAGAATTGAACAAAGCCACCAAGAAAGACCACTTCCCTTTGCCTTTCATAGATCAAGTGTTGGATGGACTGGCAGGAAAGAAGTTTTTCTCTTTCCTAGATGGGTTCAACGGGTATAATCAGATCCAAATCAGCCCAGAGGACCAAGATAAAACCGCCTTCACTTGTCCATGGGGTACCTTTGCCTACCGAGTCCTTCCCTTTGGGCATGCAATGCCCCTGCCACTTTCCAGAGAGCTGTACTGAGCATATTTGCTAAGCTGGTTCATGATTTGGTGGAAATCTATATGGATGAATTTACTCCTTATGGGTTTAGCTTCCAAGAATCCTTGTCCAACCTGGGAAAATTTTTAAGCAAGTGCATGAGATGAACCTTTCCCTCAGCCCCAAAAAATGTGAATTCCTAATGACTGAAGGGACTGTGTTGGGTCATACCATTTCTCGCCAAGGATTACAGGTGGATCCTAATAAAATTTCTATCATCAAAAATGTTCCACCTCCTCAGAAGGTAAGAGATGTTCAGAGTTTCCTAGGCTTAGCGGGATATTATAGAAGATTCATTAAAGACTTCAGTAAGCTAGCCTTGCCATTGTTTGGCCTCTTAGGAAAATATGTTGAGTTTAAATGGACTGACAACTGTCAAAGGGCTCTGAATGAGTTGAAGGATAAGTTAGTGTCCGCCCCAATTTTGAGAGGCCCAAACTAGGCCCTACCTTTCCACATCCACACTGATGCCTTGAACAAAGCCATAGGGGCAGCCTTAGGACAAGTTGAGGAAAAACTTCCATATGCCATATACTTTGTCAAAAAAAACTTATCCAAGGCAGAAATGAACTATACTATAACTGAGAAGGAGTTCCTAGTCGTGGTCCATTCCTAGAACAATTTCTGACACTACATCACTTGCTATCAAACATTTGTACATACTGATCATGCTGCAATTAGATATTTAATGAATAAGCCTGATGTGAATGCTTGTATTATTAGATGGTTATTTTTGTTGCAGCAGTTTGATTTGACTATCGTTGAAAAACCAGGTAAAGAAAATGTTGTTGTTGACTTCTTGTCTAGATTGGATTTGCATGAAGGTGAAGAAGGAACAGTGGATGACCAGATTCCAGATGAACATCTGTTTTCTATCTCAGTACTCTCTCTGTGGTTCGCTGATATAGCAAACTACTTGGTCTCAGCATATTTCCCTCTGTATCTATCCTTAAAGGAGAAGAGCAGAATCGTGAGGAAGAGTGCCTCATTCACTTGGATCGGGGGCAACCTGTTCAAACTTGGCCCCGATCAGATCTTAAGGCGTTGTGTTAGGGAGGAGCAAGTCTTTGACATCCTCCTAACCTGTCATGATGGGCCCTATGGAGGAAATTTTGCAGCCAAGAGGACTGCCTTCAAAATTCTACAGGCAGGCTACTATTGGCCCACTCTTCATCAAGATGTCAGAAGATATATCAGCCAATGTGACCGATGCCAGAGGATGGGGAAACTAACTCCAAGGGACGAAATGCCTCTCCAACCTCAAGTGACCCTTGAGCCATTTGAGAAGTGGGGTATGGATTTTGTGGGTCCTATCAACCCTCCTTTGAGGCAAAGGTCTTACATCATTGTGTGCACAGACTATCTGACAAAGTGGGTAGAAACCAAGGCAATAAAAACAACGACAGAATAAAAGGTGGTTGAGTTTTTAAGAGAAAACATCTTCTACAAATTTGGCTACCCAAGAGAGTTAGTCAGCGATCAAGGAAGCCAGTTCACCTCCAACTTAATTGAAGACTTGCTCGCTGATTACAAGATCAAGCATAGGACTTCCACCCCATATCATCCTCAAGCAAATGGGCAGGTGGAAGTCACGAATAGAGCATTAGTAGGGATTTTAACTAAGGTGGTGAGAAAAAATAGAAAGGATTGGGCAGATCACCTGGTTGAGGCCACTTGGGCCTACAACACCACTTGGAAGACCACAACAGTTTCACACCTTATGAGCTGGTCTATGGGAAGAGAGCTTGGCTGTCAATCAAGTTCGAGTACAACACATTGAGGATGACAGCTTAGCTAGACCTAGATCTCAGCCATGCTCAATGAGAAAGGTTATTGCAGTTGAATGGGTTAGATGAACACCGAATGTAGGCGCTCCTCCACTCATAAGTGGTTCAACTTTAGAGGAAGATATGGCATGACCCGCACCTTAATGACAAACAATTCCAGCCGGGAGATTGGGTGATGCTGTATGATTCCAGACATAAGGATTTCAAAGGGAAGCTAAGGACAAGATGGCTAGGACCATATGCAGTGGAGAAGTGCAATGAAAATGGCTCTGTCCTTATCTGGACCATTGATGAAGAAGCCATCCCCATGCTCGTCAATGGGCATCGACTAAAGATCTACAGGAAACCTCTTTCGAGGCAAAAGTTCATCGAAATTGTGGAAAAATCAGTGCTGGTAATAGAGAAGGGTGCTGCCTCTATTTTGGCCACACCCTGAGCATCATCATATCAAAGAAAAAAATATTAAATAAATAAATATACAATAAAAAAGATCTTTGGGTGAAAACCTCTCTGAGTCGCCCAAGGCAGATGGTAGGGGTGAAAACCTCATTGAGGCACCCCTGCTGTCTCTTTGAAAATAAAGAATTTGAATAAAAAGACCCTTGGGCGAAAACCTCTCTGAGGTGCCCAAGGCAGATAGTAGGGGTGAAAACCTCATTGAGGTGCCCCTACTGTCTCTTAAGAAAAAGAAAAAAAAAAGAGAAAAAAAAGAGAAAAGGAAAAGGAGAAAAGGAAAAGGAAAAAGAAGGAAGAAATAAAGAAAAAAAGCAAGTTTAATCCCTGGAAATTGTTGCAGGTTGTAGGAACACAATGCAGAAAGGAGGCCTCCCAACACAAGGACAGGGGTCCATACCAAGTTACCAGGCATCCTCACATACACTCCCTCCATGAACACTCATTTTTTTTAGGATTCGGACACAATCTGGTCATGGTTCAACCTTCTATAGGAAGCTACAGGACTTTCTACAGGAAGTTCTACATTTCTACAGGAAACATCCTGTAGAGCCTTTGGGCAGGCCAGAATCGATTATGGAGAGGGAATTGAAGCTTGTAATCTATTGAGGAGGCAGGAAACCTCTCTTTTCTTCCATCCTCCACTTGTTTCATCTCCTTCCACCACCATTGCCACCATCTGGTTGAATATACCTGCACAGTCATACCAGAATCCTATTTTCTCAGATCAAAGTTTGTTTTTTTTCAAGTGAAAAATAAAGCATGCAGAGGCTCGCACACTTTACCTGTCAAGGCTCCATCAGGACCCTTCATCCATGAACGCAACTTTGTTTGTTTTAACATGCACCCCAGGAGGAGAAACAGCTACAGGATGTCCTACAGGAATCCTGTAGTAGTTGATCTGGCTGGAGCACATACCATAGAGACACCAACAGCTCACATCAAACGAAGCTGGTGCATGCAGCATTCACCACTAGAAAGGCAGGTCTGGAGGTCTTGTATCCAGCATCAGCCAATGAAAGAGGAGCTCCAACACTCGTGCACGAAGGAGTAGCAAGAAAATCCAGCATTCCTCATCCCGAAGCATACAAAACATGTCCACAGCCGCATAGGTAAGTGCCTAACCTTATTCGTCGAATTGCATGAACTATACTCTAAAATTTGCATGATTGTGAGAATGGGCGGATTGAACAAGTTTTGTGGCCATTCAACTGGCCACCCACAGCCAGTCAGATGGCCTCGTAGGATCCGAATGACCTTGGTTATGCCAAAAATATGGGCAGTGGACACGTGGGAAGTGTCTAGTTGGGGAGAATCAACAGTGTGACAGAAATGGCGGTGGTGAATGCAGAAGGAAAGATTCAGCGGTTAGAGAAACGCTGAGGAATGATGGCTGTGACGTCAGCCAACAGATCGGCCTAGACAGCTCACCCTCGCGCCATGAATTCCATAGCAATTCAAATTGGCCGGTCGAATAACTCACAGTAAATTGCTATCATTTGCACTTACAACCGTTTTTGCAGCCGAGTACGCATCCTCCTCCTCTGCAAGTTGTTAGTCAAAGCTTCTCGGTCTGTTCCAACATCCTTCCATAGCTCAGACTCGTCCAGAACCACCGTAACATCCTCTAGAAGCCGGGAAAGCTTTCTACTAAAAGGTGCGCTACAGGAAGCCCAACGTTACGAAGAAGATTGGACTGTTCACGTCGAGGGTGGAAATTCTCAGAGAGGTAGGCCCGAACATACCATTCCCATACAAAATAGTTCAAAAGGTAGTGAATTTGATGTGCTGGCGTAGAGAAAAAAATTTAAAAGCAAATTTGTCTGTGAATCCAAAAGCAATTTACTTATCGTTGCATGAAATTGTCTTCGTGGTTTGCGTCCAAGATTTTCTCCATGAGTCTTGAGTTAAATTCCTCCTGTAGAGAATTGAGACACTGTCAAGGCTAACCGATGGAAAAATTGTGAATTTTATATGATTGTGTGTATGTTGGAAACATAGCTCTGCACTCTGTTTAGAGAAATCCTAAGTCGTCCTTCTATACACGAGCAGTCAAGTTTCAAAAGGAATTGATACGAAGAGGCCTGCAGATACCATTTTTAATGCTCTGAGAAGGAAACACACCTAGAATTCCCTTTCTACTCAAACCACAAGCAAAAAGAGAGTCTTTTTCACCATGCAGGAGGGTTTATCAGAAAGGAACTCTCGGACTCCAAGAAATTACGAGAAACCCCTGAGGTGGTAGACTTATTTTCCCATGCACACTGGATGACATTCTGTGACAAACTTCAAGGTCACGATGATGAAATCACAGAGGAATTCCTAAGGTCTCTAAAGCTGAAATTAAAGACACTAGCCACTGTCAACTTTAGAGGATTGAGCCTAAGAATTACCCCACAGCTCATTAGCAGAGTCACTGATCTACTGATGGGGGTACCCTGGGATAAAGAGGAGAGGAAATTGGGTCAAAAGGCTAAAGAGGAGTTCTTTTTGCCAGAGGAACTGTTTTCAGAGGATAAGAATGGCGTCCGAAGAACCAGCCTACAGCCATTTTGGAGTGAAGTCGGCCTCCAAATTATGAAGTATGAGGGGCGGTTCAACATTGTGTATGGTTATCATTTCCATTTTCTAACTGAACTCAGGCACCAAATGGATCTGCCCACAGAACATAAATTGAGCATTCCCTACTTCCTCCTGTAATACTTGATTGAGTGTGCCACAAAGCTAAGGGAAGGGGCATCAGACCAGCTGTCCCATCATGGGCTTATCAAGCTCCTCGTGGAAGATGCACTCGACACCTACATTATCCCTCTCTCCTAGGAAATTTTTCGAAATATGTCTAAGCATGATGACATCCGAATTTTGGCTGAGGAGCTCACTTCCTCCAACAGCGAGGAGAAGGAGCACACTGAGGTAGAAAAGAAAGCTAAAGGTCAAGAAACCCTGGGAAAACTAGCAAAGAAAGAACAGAAAGAGCCACGAGAAAAAGGCCAAGCTACTGAGGCCAAAACAGTGGGTGGTAAAATAACACAAACACCCAGGGAAAAATGACTGCAGAGCAAGGCAGAAAGGACTGAGAAAGTCCAAGCAAGTGAAGGCACACCTAAGGCAGCCACAACCAAGCTAAAGGAAAAAGAACCCCCAACCAAGCAGGCTAAAATAGTGCCAACTAGTTCTACAGGAAGCTAGAAGGCCATTTCTACAGGAAATCCAAAAACTGCTTCTACAGGAAGCGAGAAACCAGCCACTACAGGACTTTCTACAGGAAGTCTGAAGAAAGGGAAGCAGAAGGAGAAATCAGTCGAGATTCTAGCTAGGGAGGCAGTAGTTGTGCTGGCCACCCTAAGCACATCTCCCAAGTAGAAGGAAAAGTGAAAGAGGGAGCCTCCCTTGTATTTTAAAGCAAGAAAGAGTGTGAGGATTAAGACTGGCAGACCCCAGCTTCTATCAAAAGAGCCAATCACAATTATCGACACCCCTACCACACCAAAGGAGAGGTCCCCTCCAAGGCATCCATCAATTATGAGTGGGGAAGCCCGAAGACATCCACATGGAAGGAAATGGTGGAGAAATTGAACTCGGAGGCCTCTCTACAGGATGCCGAGGCTGCTCAACAGGAAACTTTGGCTAGGTTGAAAGAGACTGAACAGATGGAGGAAAGAGTAGCCAAGTCATCACAGGAGGAAGAGAAGGCTGATACCATTATGGAACCAAGCCCCCAGCCCAGCCTGGGCTCTTATTATAACTTCTTATAGGTTGGGAAAATCATTCATCAAAAATTCACAGTGCCACTTTTCCTAGCACTAGAGGAAGAAAGAGTACAGACCCACACTTGGATGAAGATTGCTAAATCCAAGGGGGTGGCAGATATAGGCCCTCTAGAGGAAAAGCTCAAGGAGACCCAAAGAGAGTTGGCAAGGGTACGACATGTGGAGAGCTCCCAACAGGCCAAGCTACGAGAAGAGAATGAGCTACTTAGACAATAGCTACAACTACAAGGACAGAGGAAAGAAGAGGACACAACAGCCAAGGACACCACAGAAGAGCCTCAAGGAAAAGAAGGAACAAGCTGATCTTGAGGAACTAAACTGGCAACTATAGGAAAGGGAATTGCAAGCAAGCCTAGAGATACAACTCTAAAACAACAGATACAAGAAAAGGAGGCACAATTGGCCTGCATGGCCAGTTGGGCAATGGAAGCTCTACAATGTAGACAGCCAGCCAAATCCTATGGCCTATACCTTAGGGATCAGTGGCTGTAATTCCAAATCAACACGTTGGCACAGAGGGGTATCACCCAAATCAAAAACCCCCAACATTTCATGGATTTATGTAACAGCAGTTCATCAGAAGACAAGGCCAAGCTATCAAAGTTCTACCTTCATAATTTGCCCCTTCCAAACATAACCTCATGGGACCCCAACATAGCAGTAGGGGACATGCAGCTAATGGAAATGACCTCATGGCTAAAACATGAAGAAAAGAGAGTGGCAGAGGTCAATTTCATGGACCGAGAATTACATGAACCACTGCTGATTAGAGCAGAGCTAGGGGACCCCACAACATTGATATCTTCCCACCAGCACCTAGCAACCAACTCTCAGGCTCTGTTAGAGTACATGGATCGACAGGCTCAAGCCATAGCACACTATGAGGATATGGAGCGACCACTGGGGGACAATTGTGTTCATTCTTGCACCCGTAGGTGGAACACATTGTCCCACAGCCTCAAAATCAGGGAATACCACACTCCAACTAGAATGAGGGAGGCCTTGGCATGAGTGCCTCTCTAAAAAAAGTCTATGCAGAACCTCCAAGCTAGCTGGATAGGCCTCAAGTTAAGTCCACCTTTGCTTTTGGGATTGTTAGAAGGAGGCACAAAAGAAGAAGAGCATAAGCAGTGGGAAGAGGTGGAAAGGAAGGCCATATTCCATGACAGTGAAGAGGATACTACTTCAGAAGCCTGAAATGTGAGGGAGGTGATCAAAGCAATTAAGGACGAGGAGTTGGACTAGTTTCTCAGAGGATGAACAAACCATTTAGCTGGGGGGTGATGATGAGCCCCAAATTGGGTAACTTATTGGGCTCATTTTGCCTAATTATCCTTGTTCAGTCCTTGTTTAATCCTCCATTTTTCATAGCTTATGCATTATTTTTTGGTATGTTTATGTCATTTGTACAAATAAGGGTGGTCACTCTTCCTAGGTGGCTAACACGTGCTTATTTCAGGTTTTTTGACACATGTTGGAGCAAAACTGAGCAATCATGGGCTAGATGACAGCCAAGCTTGAGGTGAGGATTCGTAGGGGGGTTGTCTATGACATTAAATAGCTCTTCCTCGGGATCTCCACCCCCAACTCTGAGCTCAAAGTCCACCAAAAACGGATCTTGAAGGCAGCCAAGCAGATTTTGGAAAAGGGACTGTCTACTAACAGTTTGGACAGCCAAGTCCCCTAGATTTAGGAGGCCTGTTAGGGCCCTCGTGGTGTATAAATGATAAGGCCTCAGCCTTCGTAAGGGACTTTTGGAAACCATTGCATTTTTTGCACTACAGTGTTGTCACCTTCAGCTTGTTCTCTTGTAGCCATTTTGGCATAACTGTTGACTGATGACTATTTTTTGATAATGATAAGCATTCCTATTTTATATCAACTCTGAGTTTGCTATAGGAGCCGTAGTTCTCAGGGTTGGGCCCAACCTGAGAGCCTAGGGTCTCCTTTATGTACTATTATCTTTCCTTTATGCATCGTTGTTTTCCTTTTTATGCATTTGCAAACGTATTTCTGTTAGGCAGATTAAGTTGTGTTAATTAACTAGGTCACTATTTATGAATAGAATTGCTTCAGATGTTTAGAATAGATTGGTAGGATAATAACAGGGAAAAAAGCTCCAGAAAAGGGTCAACAAACACTTTTGGTTTCACCTCTTCCTCATTGGATTAGGGGTTGGAATTGAAGTAACCGTGTTGTCCCAAAAAAAAACACTAGTTTGCTTTGCCATGCAATCATTAGTGTGCTGTTTTCATTTGCAGAAGTTGATTATGTGTTCAGATCTCTGAAATGTCTCATTGCATAGTTGATATATCTAGTTCTCCTTCAAATAAAGCTGTTGTTCATTCACTTTATTGTTAGCTAGATTAGATTAGCTAGGACTTTGATTACTTGCAAGACTTTATTGATTCAATTGAAAGTACACAGTGTAGAGCATCTCCTCCACTC
Organism: Pinus taeda; assembly: GCA_000404065.3. Lineage (NCBI taxonomy): Eukaryota > Viridiplantae > Streptophyta > Pinopsida > Pinales > Pinaceae > Pinus > Pinus taeda. Next base: position 70,465 of record APFE031617114.1, on the reverse strand, counting down.
TTTCATCCACCCAAGCTTCATCAGATCCATTTCCTAACTAGGTTCCTCATCTCACATTTGTCCTCTTGCCCACGTAACCCTACCCTTTTTGTGCAAACATTATTTTAGCCTTCTTTAAGCCAATTCAGCCATCTCCACCTTCTCACCACTCCATCCACTAGTCCCTGGGCCACTTCATACCCCTATCCTACCTCCATATCCATTCATGCATCTTCCCTCACTCACCTATCCTCCAAAATCCCATTTTTAAACATCCTGTAGAAATTTCTGAACATCCTGTAGAAATTCCTGAACATCTTGTAGAATCCCTGCAGACTTCCTGTAGAAACCCACAAACGAGGTTTCTTGATAGCAAAACTTTGTGAAACTCTCTGGAAGGGTGTTAAGGACTCCTTAGACCCTCTCTAAACCTTCCCAACCTCTTCCAAGCATTTCTCCTCCTTGATCCACCCATGCACAGTCAAGAACAGTGAAAGTATATGCATGATGAAACTGACGACTTAATCAAAAATATAAAAAGATGTTTTCTTCAGATAGAGTTAGTCTAGACACATGTATTTTACCTTCATAGAAGTAATGGCATCTCTTTCAATAGTTTGCATTCTCTTCTTTGCATCAGTAGGACTAGCTGGTAGAATTAGGGTTTGCTAGGGTTTGTGCTTTCCTTCAGTTTTTCGATCTCTTTTCACAAATATATTATCTTCCTTCGAGTTCACTTTCATCCATCAATTAAAAAGCTTCTTCTAAGAGCTCATAGAAATTGGCTTAAGCTCCTAGCAGACTTGTGCCAGCTGACCAAGTGACAGCTGCAGCAAGAGCTAGTACTTTTGCATATAGCACCGTCGCTTCCAAGTTTGTTACGAACTACTGGGTTGATAAAAGTAAAGAAGGGAGTCCCAGGAGTTGCAGCATTATTGCTGCAATACTGGAGCCAACCGCTTGCCATCCATGATTTTGCATGTGTATCTCCATCTATGGATGCACCCATTGTTGATCATTCGTAGAACACACTGGATGTCAGTCCATCATCGGACAATGGAGAGGATAAATTTTTCATTGAAAATCCACTTGACTTTTCAACTGCTTTTTCCAGAAACACAGAGGGTGAATTTGTCCACTTCTCATCTACCCCTCTATTTGATTCATTAGATCATGAGGATGCCGATGAAATCATTGATTTTGTTGATCATAGTTGTCGTGATCTACTTACTCTAGTATTTGATCATGACGATGACTCTATCGCAGTTGATTTTTTGAAGGCACCTGTTTATGATGATCTACCTGTAGACGAAGTTGAAACCCCCTAGACTATCGAGGCACTTTAGCCTGAGCTGATGATTATGTCATGCCCTCACTATCTTGAGGTTGGTTTCACTCCTAATCAGGAAATTGTTGAAACACACGAGGCTCCTCATCACTCATTTGTATACATTGAAGATCAATCTCACTCATAGATCATACTTCCTCCACTCGAACTACACGATCCCATCACTCCTGCATTGGAGGAATCTTACATTGCAAGCACACATGCACGATGTAAGTTGGCTTTGTTTCTTTCATTTGCTTTCATGTCATAGTCAAGAGTTTTCGTATGATTCACAGCTGCACATAGTGTCGCACAACACCATGATGAGTTCACGGGATGTATGTCATGCACTTACACTCACTTATGTCCCATGGACACATTTAAACATGGAGTGCGTTTGTCTTCATTGTTATATCTTTCTTGTTTGCTGGTTCACACAACCGTGTTTCTCATGGACCATGCCTTCACCAACATGGGTCAACCAATGTGCCGATGGCTGCATTGGAAGTATCACTTCACATGATCAGGCCCATGCACCGTTAGCTTAGGAGTAGGAGTAGCGTTTGTTTTTGGTTCTTTGTTTGCATGCTTTTTTTCTTACTTCCCTCACATGTTTGTTTGTATGATTTCTTGTTTTCTTACTTGCTTTTAATTCACATTTACTTATGCTTTCACTTTGTTTTGTTGTTTGTTTTCTTGTTATGTTCGTAGGTTAGTTTCGCATGAAACCATGCGCGACTCTTGAAACAAGTTGGGTAAAGTACAAGAGGACTTGTGTATATCAATAATTGGTTATCTATTGTCCGAACTCTGTATGAAGAACTTGTTATCTTCAGTCCATGATACGCCAATGGAAGATACGTAGTGTTCAAAGTGAAACTTGGTGAAAACACAAACACTTTCATGCTAACTAGTGTCACCTACTCTAGTCGATTGTTTTTGGGTTAACCCTTGGCAGCTCAGTCAAGTAGAGTAGGGTGAGGGGGAAAACCTTAACAATCTTGCTAGAGGTATGTATAAAGTACTTATATGAAAGAAAAACCGCTTCTTCTCTCAATAAGTCAGGATCCTTCTTCCGCCTCTGAAATGAATAAGTGCTATGCACAGTTATGAAAATGAAAAATGAAAAATGAAAAGAGAAAAATTTGAAAATTTGAAAATGAAAAAGGTGAAAGAAGAGAAAGGCTTCTTGCACAGAGGGGTGATGAAAGTAACTCTACCGGGGTACTAACTAGGTTTGCTAACAGCAGAGCGATGCTTGTGTTCCTGCATGACTCTGCCGGGGTATTGTTTAGGCCTACTGGTCGGAGAGCAATGCTGGAGATAAAACTAAGACTTTGACTACTATATTGCTTGTGCACCAATATACCCCTCATCTCTAATCAAACAACTATGTTGGATTGGCTTGGAATGTGTGTCGACTGACTAAGAGCTTGGAAGATGCTACATCTTATAGTCAAGCAAGTGTGGAAACCAAGACGAACAGAGAACTAAACAATAATTCTAGAGGTGTTAGACTTGATTTTTCATGAACAAGGTCCATTCAGAGAGTTGGAGTTCTACTAGTGTGTCACCAAGTGTTGTAGCGACTACAACCACCCTCCAAAATTTTCCCTTAGCTTCATTTTGGAGCCTCTCTACCATCCATCCTCAGCAACATGTCTTGCAATGTCAAGTACATAAGATTCATTGGTTTTCTAGTAGCATGGAAGCCTGTGCATGATAGCTTGTTTCATTCCCCTCATAGATTTCTTCCTCAGACTTGGTCCAGTTGCTGGATGAGCAGCTCCCTCAAGAATTTGTGCAATTTTGGAGGGGAACTGGTATTCCCTCCAGAAATTGCGTAATCCTGATTGGTAGCTTGCTAGGCTCAGAAACTGCGCAATCCTGTTAGTTAACCTTCCTTGGAAGAACTACACAATCTGGCACAACAAGAGTGCTCAACCCAAAAATTGCGCAATCTCGGGCAGCAGTCAGTTGCTTAGCCCAGAAATTGCAAATCCCTCTGGGAAGCCAACCCAACTTCCTCCCAGAAACTGCACAAAAGTTACCTCAGTCATGTAGGCTATTGCATGTTCCATCGGGTTGAACGGTTCCAATCAGGACTGAGAAAAATTGAATTGCATGCATGGGATGCTATTCCTAAAATAGAAAAAAGCAACATGCAAAAAGAATCCCTAGATTTTAGGGATCTATTTTTAGCAGCTGGAGGTTACATGCAAAGATTGTTTTAGAATATTTCCTCCAAGTGTCACTTTTTCCTAGATTTGTGGCATGTGCATCATGAGCCTCAAACTTATTTATTCAAAACTTTAGAGCTCAATTATTCACATCGATCTTAGAGCTCTAACATCCCACAACACATCGAGGAGTCTTCGACACATCCAACTCAGCTATTTCTGGGTAAGTCTTCTTAACTTGTATTTTGCAACATTTCTATTACTTTTTTTTTTATTTGTTTTGGCTTGTGTGAGTACTATCTGTTCGATTTCTGCGAATGCTTGCTATCGTTTGCATTCATATTAGCTTGTACTAGCACAATTTCAGTTTTTGTTAGCATCTCAATGTTGTCACATGCATGACACTGTTTTGCACGAATGGTCGCTAATTCAGCGACTTGCTTCACACACATGAATGTTATTCCATTTTTTTGAATCTGCATTCACTGTTTGCATGCATGACCACTCACTCCTTCTTACACTCAATATCACCATGAATTTACATTCACATTTGCTTGTAGTTGCCCATCGGCAGGTCTGGGAAGCCTTGGCCTGGACTCTGCCTCACCAAGACAACATTAGGCAATCATGAGAGGGAAGGCTTTTCCTTCCTCCCAGAAAATGCACATTTCTACCCAGTGACTATCCTCTAGTCTTGCATTGTGCAATTCTGAGAGGCAGTGACTGTTGGCCCAAAAAATTGTGCAATGTAGTCACTGGGCCTGCAAACCTTGCTAGCTGGAATTGTGCATTGTACAATTCCAGTAGCCAGCAAGCCAGTCTGGATTGCACATTGCTCAATTCTAGTAGCTAGCCAGCCTCCTAGTTGTCCGGACTACCCTTTGCGTAGTTGCGGCAGCCAGTCTCTCGGCTTCCCAGGAAGAATTGTGCAATCCTTGACTGTCAATCCCCAGGTATGTTGCATGTCATTCCTCAAGTTTGCTGTGGTTTTAGCTGATATATTTCTTGCCATGCATATCATCATGTCTACATATCAAACAAGTGTTCGTCCACCTCTCAGTAGTTCAGGATCAATGGCTTCTAAGAGAGTAGGATCAAAGGACACTAACAGAAGTGCAACTGGAGCAGCAAATGAGTGAGTGTCTACAAGTCTGTTGATCTATGAAGACACCAAGATGATTGTAGATAAGGACATCAAGATGAAATGTCAAGAGGTCAATGATGCATTTGTAGGCACATTTCAGGAAGACCTCGAAGACCGCCAAATCTATGTGAACATTCACAAGACTGCTTGTACCAGATTGCATGTAGGTATCCTGCGTTCCCATGAGTGGACATGATACATTGGATCATGTCGCACACTGATCTCGAGATGATGACATTGAGAAATGTCAACAAGATGAATATTGCTACCTTTAGGGCACAAGATTATGATCAGATATACCATATGTTGAAGCCAGTGATCACCATGTAGACACCCTTCAAAATTCCCAACAACAATGCCAACTCGAGGGATATCTTGAAGAATTAGGTGAAGGAGCTAGCCAAATTCAGGATGACACCCAACTGGATCTACAAGATGAAGATACTGTAGAAGGCATATCAATACTTGGTCATCTTTGCATGTCACTTGTATGGCCAAGAGACCACGAAAACCTTCCCACAGATTGGGTGATCATGTTGGACCAACTGGCCAGTGAAGGCAGATCATGCAACTGGTCTAACATATTGGCTCATAGGCTAAAGGAATAGGTAACAAGAGCTCGAAAACTGCCCAAAGGTTAGCAAGTTGAAATCTACATGTCCGCTTACATCTTGGATGGAATATTTCCCCGTCAAGAGTTCTTGGGATTGAATTGGGCATGGACATTGACATAGACCTCTGTGAACACTTATTGTAAAATATTATTTGAATGCAGCTTCAGAGGAGTTATCACATAGGTGTCAAATCATTTTGTCACCCTGGTGTATAAGATGATATTTGAGCAGGATCCACCTTGCATGTCAAAGGAAGAAGACACTGATCGATATAGCAAATTGGTATGCCTCACCATCTGACACCTTCAAACAAAGGTATAACGTAGAGAATGCTTCACATTTTTTACTGAAGTTTTCCTTGGACAAGCTCGTCATGCAGGAAGTATCATACCACATTGTGTGAGGACTGTCAGCTAGGCTACACCGAAAGAAGAAGGCACCTTGGCTTACTCTTCTGTTGCAGATCAGGTTATATGAGATACAGAATTTCAAGCATGCGAATGTCGAAGAGGACGAGATCAAGAAATATCCATTCGATGCTTGAAGCTTCAACTCGTATGACCCACATTATTTTGTGAAAGATCACAACCCAAGAGTACAATTTCAGTGGATCCACAGGAAGCTTCATTCGGTGGAGGAACACCCATGGAGGTATTGTTATAGATTCTCCAAGCCCAATGAACCGGTTGACATCGCTATTGAATGGTTAGCGAAGTAGCATCTAGGAGAGCACTAGCAAAACCAATAGCAAAGGTAAACATACTGGCGCGTGACAAAGGAAAGAGGAAGATTGTCGATAGCATAGAGACAGAGAAAAGCTACAATTTCTGGGCAAATCCACTTGTCTAGAAAGTATCTTTGGTGATAAAGGTGAAGATGCAACAATGTGATAGGAGGAACACACAAAGGCAGAGAGAAAAATAGAGAATGGAGGAAACGAAGAAGGAGTTGCATGAGTTGAAGGAGCAACTCCAAAAGGAAGAGGAGCTGCACTGACAGGAGAAGGAAGCATAGAAGGAATAGGTACAATAGGGGGCACAACATGTACAAACAAATGAAACTACATATGTACAGGTAGTTGACTCATCCGAACAGCTGGCACCAAGGAGACAGGGTGAGCAATCACGGGAGCATGACTTTGCTCAAGAGATTGAACAAGCACTTGAGCATATGGATACAGATATGGAGCAACAGGAGTTAGAGCAAGACATCGACCTCATGCCTCACCACCAAGAGGTCGACCCAACAACTTCACCAAATCCAAAAGTGGAGCAAGTCCTTAGCAACCAAGGAGACACAATCCTTGGAGATAATATGGAGGGAGAGTGTAGAGCTATAAAAAGGGTCTCTTTCACCTCTAGTTACCTCACATTAATATGTCAATCCGGGAACGTTTTACTATTTCAAAGAGTGTCTCAGTCTGAGGCTTAGCATTTGTCAGAGTAATGCTTGTAGTACAGCTGTTTTAAAACTACAAAAGTAAATTAATGTGTGTCTACAACTTAACTACTTCAAAAGGCTGAATCACACATTTGGATATAAAGCAATGCATCAGTCAAGGGTTCGGTAGCAATAACCCATCCCTTTCGTAGCTAATTAGAACAGATCGGGGGTCTGGGAGCCAGGTAGAAGATGTCGATGCTCACTACAGCCTGAGATCGTCCTTAACAAACAAGAAATGAAACGACAGGTAAAGAAAACAACAATGAAATAGAACAACGCATCAGTCAAGGGTTCGGTAGCAATAAACCATCCCTTTAGAAACTGATGAGAACAGATCAGGGGTCTAGGAGCCAGGTAGCAGATGCCGATGCTCACTACAGCCTGAGATCGTCCTTAATAAATAAGAAATGAAATGGAAAGTAAAGAAAATAGCAAATCAGCAATCTTGAAATGGAATAGCAATTCAGAAATGGAACAACAATTCAGAAATGGAACAACACTTAAGGAAATGAGCAGTAACTAAGTTCAACAAGCTGTGAATATATTCAATCACACCAATCCAAACATCAATACTTCGTTCTTAAATATGTACACACACTATGGAACAACACTACCTATGGATCCAAGATGGAACAACACTGAAAACCATATAAACACAACGTGCTTAATCTGACTCCATTATTGCTCTAAGTAAAAGCATATGATTGCATCTCAAGATGAAAACAGTAATATTCAAGGATTCAATAATCTTGTGAAATCGAAACTTCCAAGATAAATGTTGTAATGCTAAGACACAATCGCATAAAACTCTGTAATGGAATGACAATATCCTGTAGAGATTAATTGTATTATACCAACACTTAAAGGAATGGTAACATGATGTAGCGTCAATACAACACTTTTGTTTGCAGGAACATTAAATGGGTTAAACACAACAGAGCATGTAACATAAACTTTATAAAACACAACAGATTACCATATCACGTCGATAAACAAACCACACAAAAACCACGCGTAATGTTACAAGAGCAAGTGTCCTCCAGGGCCGAGCCCTTAGCCTCCAGGGGTACACCCCTTAAGGTTGATCCAGGCTCAAAGATAAAAGAGTAACCAAGTCTGTATTAATGCATGAAGTAAAATTACAGTAACTCAAGTCTTAACAGAACATAATGATCATAGTCTTGATCTTCTTAAAAGAAATTACATAAAGTCATCCCCCTCTAGCCAACAATGTTATCCCTTATATAAGGATGATGACGGAGATATCTAGATGTAGAAATAGATAAAACAGTGATCCCTTAGGATCAAAGATCTTGAGGGATTCGCAGAATCGTTAATTCCGAGTTACTTCTTCTCTTTTCTGCGCTGAGTTGGTATCTCCGCTTCCTTTCCTAGGTTGGTTCGTTTTGATTTGGTTTGCACGCGGTCTCCCGTTGAAGGGACAACAGTTAATTCATCTTTGTCTTTTCCTTTAGGATGGCTAATTTCTATTTTTCCTCCCTCTTGTACATGGGAATGAAAATTATCAGTGTTCTCTATTAATCTCACATGTTTCGTTATAATTCTTTATTATTTTCTAAGTTTCTAATGCAAAAAAGCTTATAAATCCTAATGGAAAGTTACTGAAATAAACATCAAAACATACCTTCTTTGATACTCCACACACCCCCCGGCTTACCCTTTTTCATGGCCTCATGAAAACATTGTAGTTGACATGCAAGGCAGTGAGTGAGTAGGCTGGAGATGGAATCTCGTGTGAGGGCCTACAGCCGTGATGCGAAAATAAATAATCAAAGAAATGGCCTGTTTGACCCTCAGGCATCTCATACAGGGCTTGGTATCCGGGTGCAGGATGCCAAATGATTAGACTCCAGAACCTATATCCTAACCAGGATGGCGCTGCCCTCAAAACAATTTCGCCATAGAGGGGAAAATGGTTGGCAACAAGTTTAAAATTCTCATACTTAAATAGTTCACTGAGCTGGATATTCAGATTAGATATTTGATATCAAAATTTAGCTACATCAATGGTAGAGTCTTTAATAGAAGAAAAGTATTCAAGTCCCTGCCGAATGATTGCTTCATGCATGGGTCCTAATGCTTCAATCACTCCTGGAGCCTTCATGAGATTTCTATTTCTCCTCCATAACTGTGCCGGGTCCCTAGGCTTAGCTCTTACCCATAGACCTAATCCATTTTCTTTTCTTTTAAAAGCATTGTAGGCTTTAAGCCATTTAATTTGATTTACTGCAGATGAGATAAATGCTTGCAATTAAATGTCCCCAACAAAAGGGCCAGGGTTCAGTTTGGTCTCTTGTTCTAGTACAAGGTTATGCAAGTAAAATTCACACAATAATCTCTACACTTTTACCCCATAATGTTTACAGTAGTTTATGAAATCATCTATAGTGTTAATTTGTATGGAAGCACCTGCTTTAACAACCTTTATTTTCAATTGTAAATACCTTTCCATTAAAAATAGGGCATAGTTCTTGGCATGGGCTCTACATGCTAGGACGTCATTGTATAGAGAACACAAGGTATCCATCTATTTGATAACTACATCTAATCTACGAGTTACCTTTGCAACTTTCTCTTGTTCCTTCCGCCATCCTTCAAAGGCTTGCCTTTCAGATAAGTTGATGTTCCTTAGCTGCTGGTGTAGTTCTTCATAATTTTCTTGGGGGACCGTTTGCTCCCTAAGCTTTTCTGCTTCTTGTTGGGCCTGCTTCAAACCTTTGTGAAGGGTTATCTTTTTCGGATCCTTTTTCCATGTAGCCGTGGAGGCCGGGAGCCTTACCTAAACTTTCTTATTGCGCTGCTTTGAGTTTAGAACCCTTATTACTCCTGAAGGTGGTACCTCTGTCTGAAATATCTTATCATCCTTTTCAATTTTAACACGAACACTAGCCCATTGTTGTTCCTTTTCAATTGGAACAACAGCCTACTTTTCAGCTTCATTTGGAACAGAAGCTTGGCTTTTGTCAGGGTTTTGAGTAGTAGGATGGATTTTGGTCCTCCGCCTCTTGCCCTTAAGGGATTTTACTGGTGTGTCAGACCTTTTCTTCTTGAAATCCCTTTTACCCTTTGCCTCGCCTTTAGAACCCTAATCTGCTGGTGAAGTTGAACTATTATGTTCAATAATCTCTGATGTTCCTTTCGTAATTCCCTTATTTCCACCATTTCTTTAGAAGGAACAACAGGTTGTTTGCTGCGGTTTGGACTGCGGCTAGCTTCCTGATTTTCTTCCTAGGGTGGTTGTTTCAGGGAAGAACCTTGATTGACTCTGTTATTTCTTGGGCTAATTCTTCTTCTGCCTTTATTTCCTCCAGACTTTCTTCTGGTGCCTTCTCATTAGGAATGGGTTGTTCTTGCTCATCATTTTCTGACATCTCATTATGAATGGACAAATTTCCTACTTCCGCCTCTTCTGCATGTGATTCCTCGGGTGCATCTTTCTCCTGGGGTTTCTCTCGGGCATGGAGGTCTGATGGACTCAGAGGTTGGCCATATTTTCCCATATTGGCCAAAATTTTGACCAATTCATCTTCCCCTAATGGGTCTTGTATTGGGCTACTTTCCTGCTATTCCATTCCTTCCTCCTGCTCAGACTACTCGACTTCTTTTCCCTCATCTCCTTCCTCTTCAGATTGCTCACCTTTTTCTTCTTCTCCTTCTGCAAATTGCTCTGCCTCCTCTTCTTATTCTTCTTCTGCAGATTGTTCTACCTCTTCTTCTTCTTCTTCTGCTTCTGCCTCTGCAGACTGCTTTGCTTCTTTGTCATGTACTTCTGTTTCCTTGTCCTCGCTTGGGATTTTCTCATCTTCGATTTCTATTGTCTGGCTAGTGCCTTCTTGGGGCTTCTCCAGCACCCCTCGTAGCCATGCGAGCCAGGCCGATTTTCTGCGTTTTTCTGGTTGTTTGGGTGTGTTGGTGACATGTTTCCATTTTTTATATTTCTTACGTTTTTCAGGTTGCTTCGGTGTGCAAGTGTCATGCTTCTATTTTTCTAGACATTGGGGTGTGCTAGTGACTTGTTTTCTTTTTTTCGGATGTTCGGGTGTGGCCATCCCTCCATTGACGATGGTAATTAGTTCTTCCTAGCTGCTCTGCTATTGGGTGAGACTATGGTTAAATATCAAGCGAATTAATCCGTGGTGGATGACGACTGACTCTACGTGTTGTGCTCTTTTCATGATTTGTGCAACGTCATGAAGTAGTGAATTCAACAATACAGGTAAATTCACAGAACATTTTTGTTTTAAAACAGCTAGGAGTTTAAGATGTCGTGGTCTTACCACGACTTTTCTGCCTTCACAGGTGATGTAGCTTTGGATGATTTTTGCTAATTCTGCCCACGGCTCTCCTAGTGTTGTTGGAAGCACCCCCTTTCCTCAAATTGTCAAGCTCTGGCCCTCAACTTGAAAGATTTCTAAAATCTTCTGCAGCCTTTCCTTCTTTATCGTCCATACCGGTCCAGTGGCTGGTAGTCCTGACACTTCTGCTATTATGTCATCGGTGACTGCTATTCATCTTCCTCTTACTGTGGAGTAGTCTTCTTGCAAATTCTGTAAAAATTCAATCGTTACTGTTTCATTAGACTCCTTCAGGCGGTTGAGATAGGTCAGCCATCCTCCTTTTTTCAAGATTTTCCGGGCTATAGCCGAAACAGTTAGCACTTGCGGTTCTCTACGAATTGACCTTCCTCCCATAGTTTCACTGCAAATTCTCAAAGGAACGGCAGCTGTTTGTTGAAACGTAGAGAAGCTGATGGAGTATCACTCGTTCAAACACTAATGCTACGGCGTATGCAGTGGAAATGGCTTTGAACAGCAACTCATGCAGAAGAAAACAAAAATAGAAAAAGATAATACCGTTGAGCCATGTTGTGCCCGAGTACACAATCTCTCAAATGACGGGTTGACATGTGCTCTGGGGAATGATGAGGTTAACCTCGCCCCCGCAATGTAATAGGTTGTCCCAGCTGTCAAATAAAGGAGCAACGCCTGCTCTGCCACAAGGTCTTTAAGGAACAACGTATGACGATATGCCATGCTTACAAAAATAGCCTATTACTGAAATTGAGGTATAAAGTTACATCACTTTAATACGTAAGAGGCTGTGGTGATTTGATGGAAGTTCAAGGATACGACATTTGCCGTAAATAGAGAGTCTCATATGGTCATTGTCACTGGTTCTGTAATGATTGGTGATAATATATAGTCATGTGTTATATGGTTGGGTAATATCATATAATTAATTGCCACAGCATAAGAAACAAAATGATGCAATCTAATTACCTATTGGTGTAAAAATGCGACTTCAATACCATTAACAGTGCTTTGCTGTCGACATGTGTCCATAACCTTGGCAGAGTTGTTTGTTTCATCCTTGGAACCATAGTCCTATGTGTATACTAGGAAAAGTTGTGCAATGTCAAAATGTAGGCCATTATGCTGGCTTGGTGACCAGTTAGTCATAATGCCATTCACGAGGAAGGAGTGAATAGTGGGCAGGCCGGCTCGTGATGAAAACTCCTGTTCCAAGGGTTGTTTGTTTGATATACCTTTTGGACCATTTCCCTAGTGTGGTGGCCATAATGGGAATGCCACTTCGCTTCCGTCCTGATGATCATGGTAGGCCAACTCGTCATGAGACTTCCTATCTTGCAATTTGACAATTTAGAAACTATGTTCTGCTTCCTTTTTTTCTTGTTTTTCATAAAGAGCCTTTCCTGTTTATACACAAAGGGTGGTTCAACACTCCTTAAGAGTAGGAATGGTGGAAGAAGTCTTAATATCCCAATAGAAATGTATAGATCCTTTTCTCTTATTGCTGAATGATAATCAAAGAGGATTAAAAAGGGACCATCATGATACAAATAACCAATTAGAACGGAATTAGTAGAGCAATGGTAGCAAAAGATGATGACTAAGCATGTCTTTACTTGTGTCCTTTCACCAATTCAGGGCAGTTTTTTATAAAGATAACGATTTATGATTGACTGATTTCCGTATGCTGTGTTTTTGTTCCCATTACATAAGTGCATAGCTGTATTCAAAAAGACTTGAAAGAACATTAGCAATAATCATCCTCAATTTAGAATAGCAAAAGGAACAAGTTGTTTCATAATGAGAGAAAAATCATACAAGTGGTGTTCCTTTCGAGGAAGGGCACAACAATAGTTCACAAATGTTATCCCTTTGGAGAAAGGAACAACAGAAATCAACAGTGTTGTTCCTGTTGAAAAAGGAACAACAAAAACCAAAGTGTTGTTCCTTTAGAAAAGGAACAGCAAAAACACACAAGTGTCGTTCCTTTGAAAAAGGAACAACAGAAATCAAAAGTGTTGTTCCTTTTGGAAAATGAACAACAAAAACACACAAGTGTCGTTCCTTTGAAAAAGGAACAACATAAATCAAAAGTGTTGTTCTTTTTGGAAAAGGAACAACAAAAATCAAAAGTGTTGTTCCTTTTGGAAAAGGATCAACAAAAATACACAAGTATCATTCCTTTGGAAAAGGAACGACAAAAATCAAAAGTGTTGTTCCTTTTGGGAAAGGAACAAAAAAAAGCCAAAGTGTTATCCCTTTTGGAAAAGTAACAGCAAAAACACACAAGTGCCGTTCCTTTGGAAAAGGAACAATAGAAATCAAAAATGTTGTTCCTTTTGGAAAAGGAACAGCAAAAAGCCAAAGTGTTGTCCCTTTTTGAAAATGAACAACAAAAACACACAAATTCCGTTCCTTTGGAAAAGGAACAACATAAATCAAAAGTGTTGTTCCTTTTGGAAAAGGAACAGCAAAAAGCTAAAGTGTTGTCCCTTTTGGAAAAGGAACAACAGAAAAGTGTTGTTCCTTTTGGAAAATGAACAGCAAAAACACAAAGTGTTGTTCCCTTTGGAAAAGGAACAATAGAAAACCAAAGTGTTGTTCCTTTTGGAAAAGGAACAACAGAAAACCAAAGTGTTGTTCCTTTTGGAAAAGGAACAACGGAAAACAAAAGTGCTGTCCCTTTTGAAAAAGGAACAACAGAAGTAACAAAACTTGTTGCAAAGATATGTGCAAAAATAATTCAAGAAGTTATGTACAGATTATAAATAAAAGTAAATTTGTTAGTGAATTACAAGTGAGGAAGACTTGTCTTCCTCCCCTAAGATCTCCATATTTGAATCTTGGCGTAGCTGTTGGCAGAAGGACTCCCAAGTAAGTGGTTTGTGATAGAGACGGACTCGATGGCCATTTTCCTTAAAGGCATATCCAGAACCATCAATACTAATCAGGGTAAGGGTACCATTGTCATGTACTTTCTGGATTTCATATGGTCCCAGCCAACGAGTCTGGAGTTTCTCGGGGAAGTCCTGAAACCTGGAGTCGTATAAAAGAGCCTAGTCTCCTTCGTGGAAGACTTTATTTTTAATAAGAGCATCATGCCATTTAGCTCTCTGCTGCTGTATCAGGGCAGTGTCTTGAAGTGCAGAGAGCCTAATTTCATCCAGCTGATTGATCTGTTGTAGTCGATTAGTCTGTGCTTCGATTAGGTCTAAACCAACTTCTTGTGCTGTTCATAATGTCCGTATTTCGAATTCTATAGGAAAAATAGGTTGTTTTCCAAACATTCGCTGATAAGGCGAGTAACCAGTGGTGCTTCTCCATGTTGTTCTGTAAGCCCACAATGCTTCAGGTAGTCTGGCAGCCCAATCGCGTCTATGTGATGCAATAGTTTTTGTTAAAATTGTTTCTATTATTTTATTGTTGCTTTCTACTTGCCCATTTTCCTGTGGCTGATATCGAGTAGTAATCTTATGCTGGACATGATAGTTGTTGAGTGTTGCAGCTATTCTGTTCCCAACAAATTGTGGTCAACCTTCTGTAATTATTTCTCTTGGGAGGCCATACCGTACAAATAGATGGAGCATGAACTGTATAACAGATTCTTCTGTAGCTCTCGGCAATGCCTTTGCTTCAACCCACTTGGTGACGTATTCTGTTGCTCCCAAGATGTATGTTTTCTGGTTTGATGGTGGGTTGATTGGTCCCATGAAATAAAGAGCCCATCGCTCAAATGGTTCGATGACTAGCTGTGGTTTCAAAGGCATCTCATTCGACTGACTAGGGCATCCTGCTCTCTGGAAACTGTCACATGCTTGGACAAATATCTTTGCATCTTTGAAAATTGTGGGCCAATAATACCCTGTTTGTAATACTTTATGTGTAGTTCTACGATCAGCGAAATGTCGACCACATGGTTGGTCATGGCAAGCTTTCAATATGTCAAAAATTTCGACCTGTCGAACGCATCTCTTGATTTGCATGTCTGCCTCTGTGTGAAACAAATAGCCCCCAATCCAGGAAAATCTAGTACTTCGCTGAACAATCTGTTTTCGCTCATTAGGGGTTAGATGCTTTGGTAACTTACCTACTGCTAGGTAATTGGCAACATGAGCATACCAGGGTGTTTGAATAGAAACAACAAACAGATTCTCATCTGGAAATTGATCTTCAACTGCTGCTGCATCAACTGGCTTTGGCATTCTTGAGACGAAATCAGCTACCGGGTTTTCTTTCCCAGGTCGATCCTTGATTGTAATGTCAAATTCCTGCAATAAAATCAGCCATCTAGTTATTCTTCCATTTGTGATAGGCCTGTTTGCTAAATATTTTATAGCAGAATGATCTGTGTACAAGATAACATGATATCCAGTAATGTAATGTCCGAATTTATTGACAGCATGTATAACAGTTAGAAATTCTTTTTCAGTGACAGTATAGTTTAATTCAACAGGGGAAAGATTTTTGCCAATGTAATAAATTGCATATGGTTTTCTATCCTCCTCCTGTCCAAGGACCGCTCCAAT
This sequence comes from Pinus taeda, assembly GCA_000404065.3. Classification (NCBI taxonomy): domain Eukaryota; kingdom Viridiplantae; phylum Streptophyta; class Pinopsida; order Pinales; family Pinaceae; genus Pinus; species Pinus taeda. Next base: position 54,921 of record APFE031617114.1, on the reverse strand, counting down.
GGTTGTGTCTGAGGCATAAGATGATATCTGGAATGGCAAATCCCAATTTGGTCCTCGAAGGACTGGGGCTGTAGATACGAGCTTATTCAGATACTTGAAGGCACGTTCACATTTCTCTATCCAAAGAAAATCAACATTACCAGTTAGTGCATACAAAGGTGCAACAATACGTGAATCATGTTCTATAAACCTTCTGTAGTAACCAGAGAATCCAAGAAAGCTACGTACCTCTGTTTGAGTAGTAGGAGTAGGAATAAGCAAAAGTATTTGGATTTTGGCTGGATCTACCTAAATGCCAGCTGCTGAAATATAGTGTCCTAAAATAAGTCCTTCCATCATCATCATATAACATTTTTCATGGCTTAACAAAGCCTGTAGCATGCAACGTTGTATGACTTTTTCTAGTGTAATCCATTGCTGGATCAAACTCATTCTATATGGATAAAGTCGTCCATATATCTCCGTCTTCATTATTAGTCTGCCAAAAATGTAAGGATATGCCTTTGGAAGTGGCAGGGGCATTGCATAAGCCAAAAGTTAAACTCGGTAGTGGCGAATGTTCCCCAAGGACAAGTAAAAGTAGTTTTGTCCTGATCTTCAGGGGCAATCTGTATTTGGTTATACCCCCTAAAGCCGTCGAGGAAAGAAAAGAATTTCTTCCCCGCCAAAGTGTCTAATACTTGGTCGATGAATGGGAGAGGAAAGTGATCTTTTTGTGTTGCTTTATTTAGCTCCTTATAGTCCACGGATATTCTCCACTTCCCATTCTTTTTCGGTACCACCACAAGCGGGGAGACCCATTTACTATTAGAGATAGGATAGATGAAGTTAACATCTAAAATTTTTTGAAGCTCGGCTTTTACTACTTCTTTTATATGAGGATTTAGTCTTCTCTGAGGCTTCCTAACAGGTCTTGCATCATTTTCTATGTAAATGTGGTGTGTACACAATTGGGGGTCAATTCCTTTCATATCAGGGTAATCCCATGCAAATGCTTCTTTATATTTCCTTAACATATGGATGAGCTTTATTTCTTATTTGGATGTGAGGTTGGTGTTAGTGTTTAAGGTTTTTCCAGGTTCAATTTCCACAATTTTACTATGTGCAATAGAAGTGACAGGGATTGTGTGATCATGTGTATCTTTCAGAGATTCCTCTTCTAATTCGTTATCAAATGTTGCTCTTATGTGAGTTCAGTTTGAGTAATGAAATTATTGATGGCATCATCTTCTGTTTGGTCTTTGAACTCAAGTGCTTCTTTTATAGTTAATGGAGATCTAATGTTATCAATAAGATATGCTACAGGGTGCCTATTAGTTTTAACTATTGTGATGCTTGGCTGCACTGGGGGATATAGTACTAAATTCTTGATATCTGCCCCCTTGGTTATGATCATGTTCCTTTGCCGACAGCTGATATAGGCATCAGCAGTGGTGAACCAAGGTCTTCCTAAGATCAATGGATGTCCATCAAGTCGGGTTTTAGGATTTATTATCAGAAAATTGGTTGGATATTCCCAGGAGTCAACCGAGACCATGACGTCATGTAGTATGCCTTCCGGCCTAACCACAAATCGGTTAGCCAATTCTAACAAAGTGGAGGTGGGTTCTGCAGATGTAATGCCTAGCTTTTGGCAAGTAGCGGTTGTCAATATATTTATTGCAGCTCCAAGATCAACTAAGGCATTAGGCAGGGTATGACAAAAGAATTGTACAGTTACTATTGGGTTTCCTGGGTCTTCATACTTAATGGGTGTTTCCTTTCCTGATAATAGGTCAGATAAAGTGTCGACTACTTGAACTCTTGGATTATTTATTATATTCCTCCTTAGTCTTTTTATGCACAATTATTTAATAGTTTTTGCGTATATCGGGATGTCTTGAATGGCTTGGAGGAATGGAATTTTTATGTACAAATTTTACAATTCTCCCATAATGTCAAAATCAGGTTGTTATATAGGTTGAGGTATGACTAATCATTCTGGGAATGAGGGAGAGGATGTGGTTTATTGATTATGAGTTCATTGTCTATTCACATCCTCCTCTTGTGACAGATGTTCTCTAGGTAACTGATCTTCAATCTGAACTGTTTTATTTCCCTCAGTTTGAATAATACGCCCAGATCTTAGTTGAAGATCATTACACTCCCTCAGATCGGGTACTTCTTTTGGTGTTTCTAGGATCTGGAGAGATTGGACCGGTTTGTTATTTGGATTGGGATTGGGCTGGGCTGGGAGTTGAGGTCTCATATTAGACTGGGGATTTTGCTGTAAAGCTAGTAGTGTAGGTTGAGGGAGAGGAATATTTCCTACTGGCTGTTGTGTTGGTCTCTACCAGTTAGTCTGCCAGGCTGAGCTTTGTGAAGTAGGGGGAGTCCATTGTGGTGGGTATGGGTTGCCTTGCTAGTATGGTGGGGGATAAGGAGGATTCAACCAACCAGATTGGCTTGTCTGATTTAGCCACGAGCTCGTAGAAGGATATGACTGTGGTGACCAGTTTGGAAATGGAGGCTGAAACTAAATTTTCCATGTATTATATTGTTGAGCATTATACTGCGGATACTGAAAAGGATAACTGGGTCTGAAAACATACTAGTTTGTTGCGATTGCCACTGGTGGCGCTGGTTGAGCAAATATACTGCTTCTGGTTCTTCTTCTGCCTCCTTATATACTGCTTTCAGTCCAGGTAGTGAGGGACAACTTTCTGTAGAGTGATCCCTTGTACAGATGGCGCATGTTTGGACTATATCTAGTGAACACTCCTTATGGCTATGCTTCTTCCTGCATCTGGGGCAGAAGATTGCCAAATCCTGTTATGCCTCCATTTGCTTTTTCTTGGCCTACAAAATGTCCAATTGTGTAGTCAGTGTTCCTAGTATATCAGTTTTAAAATTTTCTAATAAATTTCCAATTTCCACACGCGCTACTCCTTCTGATGGGATTTTATTTTCTCTTACAAACCGATCATGTTCCACTGGTTTGATTCATGTACTGCCTCTCGAACTCCTGATGCATAAATCAATTATGTCAGCAAAACTTTCCTGATAAATATCCCCTTTCCCCATAATGTTTAATGTTTCGATCCATTGTTCTTTCATGCCCCTTATTAATGCTGTTTTCAACACGTTATCGGGCAAAGGCAATGATGCATAGGGACATCTTTGTAGATTATACTGGAAACGTTCCACATATTCTTCTAATGTTTCGTTTGGTCTAGCTATCATCTAGAATATTTCATCTTTTAGTTCTCTAGACCTGCAATAATCTTGATATTTTTTTAGAAAGGATTCTTTCGTTTGTTCCCAGTTATTTATAACCCCACCACCTAATCCCATAAACCATCTTAAAGCAGCCCCTTTCAGGGTAGAGGGAAATAGTTTTAGTTTTTGGGGGTCAGTGGAGTAATCATATCCCCTGCACAGTACATCAAATTCAAATAAAAATGCATCTGGGTCTCTGATGTAAGCCCGTGAAATGTAGGGATATGTTGAAGGGGAATTGCTTTCATGGGGGCATTTGCCACGGAATCCACTATGGGGTATTGTAATGTAGAGGTTTGGGTGTTTGGCGGATTTTGAGCCATTGGGTCAAATATATGCCAATAACCTTCCGGAATATCTAGGAGGGTGTTCCTAGGTTGAGAGGGAATGGCTTTGACATGACCAGTTTTAATAGCACTTTCTCTATTTGGGATTTTTGTCTGAGGGGATTGGGTCCCTTCAATAGTAATTTTTTCCGCACTCCCTTTGTCTGGGCTACTCAATGGCTGAGTTATCCTGAGAGGAAATCTCGGTTCCTCAGTCTCCCCTATTTCCCCTTCACCTTCACAAAGATTACTGAAATTCCCTTCCTGCAATAGTTCTGGAATAGAATTTTCAATTTCTTGAAAGTCCTGTTCGTCAGTTTGACTATTCACCTCATCAAAGGCTATAGATGGTGAACCTGTGGCCTAAAGGGAGCTAATAGGTTGTTTGGAAATAACTTTCCTGGGTTCTACTGAGGGCTGAGATTCGTCTTTTTTATAGATTTCGTCTATGAAGGTTGATCGACCAAGGGTCACCGACCCCTTAGCTTTTTCTGGCTTTGGTAAACGTTTGGAATTTTTCTCTGGCTTTTTCTGCTTAGTCATGCACTCAATTTAACTACTAAATCCTTCTTAAGTAGATAGCAGCAAATCTGCAGGAAAGCGAGAAAAGGAGCAGGGCTTTTACATGCTTCGTACGTAGGTTCTTACCTTCGGTTTTCAAAACCCAATTCTTCCCTAGTAGATTCGTACACTACTCTGAAAAAAAAGAACAAATGGCTACACTCTTTCCCCGGCAACGGCGCCAAAATGTAGAGCTATAAAAAGGGTCTCTTTCACCTCTAGTTACCTCACATTAATATGCCAATCTGGGAACATTTTGCTATTTCAAAGAGTGTCTCAGTCTGAGGCTTAGCATTTTCTAGAGTAATGCTCGTAGTACAACTGTTTTAAAACTACAAAAGTAAATTAATGCGTGTCTACAACTTAACTACTTCAAAAGGCTAAATCACACATTTGGATATAAATCAATACATCAGTCAAGGGTTCGTTAGTAATAACCCATCCCTTTCGTAACTAATGAGAATAGATCAGGGGTCTAGGAGCCAGGTAGCAGATGCCGATGCTCACTACAGCCTGAGATCTTCCTTATCAAACAAGAAATGAAATGGCAGGTAAAGAAAACAACAATGAAATAGAATAGCGCATCAGTCAAGGGTTCGGTAGCAATAACCCATCCCTTTAGAAACAAATGAGAACATATTAGGGGTCTAGGAGCCAGGTAGCAGATGCCGATGCTCACTATAGCCTAAGATCATCCTTAATAAATAAGAAATGAAACGACAAGTAAAGAAAATAGAAAATCAACAATCTTCAAATGGAACAAAAATTCAGAAATGGAACAACACTTAATGAAATGAGTAGTAACTAAGTTCAACAAGTTGTGAATCTATTCAATCACACCAATCCAAACATCAATCCTTCGTTCTTAAAGATGTACACACACTATGGAACAACACTACCTATGGATCCAAGATGGAACAACACTGAAAACCATATAAACACAACATGCTTAATCTGACTCCATTATCGCTCTAAGTAAAAGCATACGATTGCATCTCAAGACAAAAACAGTAATATTCAAGGATTCAATAATCATGTGAAATCAGAACTTCCAAGATAAATGTTGTAATGCTAAGGCACAATCGAATAAAACTCTGTAATGGAATGACAATATCCTGTAGAGATTAACTGTATTATACCAACACTTAAATGAATGGTAACATGATGCAGCGTCAATACAACACTTTTGTTTGCAGGAACATTAAATGGATTAAACACAACAGAGCATGTAACATAAACTTTATAAAACACAACAGATTATTAGATCACGTCGATAAAAAAACCACACAGAAACCACGCGTAGTGGTACAAGAGTAAGTGTCCTCCAGGGCTAGGCCCTTAGCCTCCAGGGGTACACCGCTTAAGGTTGATCCAGGCTCAAAGATAAAAGAGTAACCAAGTCTGTATTAATACATGAAGTAAAATTACAGTAACTCAAGTCTTAACAGAACATAACGATCATAGTCTTGATCTTCTTAAAAGAAATTACATAAAGTCATCCCCCTCTAGCCAACAATGCTATCCCTTATATAAGGATGATGACGGAGATATCTAGATGTAGAAATAGATAAAACAACAATCCCTCAGGATCAAAGATCTTGAGGGATTCGCAGAATCGTTAATTCTAAGTTACTTCTTCTCTTTTCTGCGCCAAGCTGGTATCTCTGCTTCCTTTCCTGGGTTGGTCCGTTTTGATCTGGTTTGCACGCGGTCTCTCGTCGAAGGGACAACAATTAATTCATCTTTGTCTTTTCCTTTAGGATGGCCACTTTCCATTTTTCCTCCCTCCTGTACATGGGAATGAAAATTATCAGCATTCTCTATTAATCTCATATGTTTCGTTATAATTCTTTATTATTTTCTAAGTTTCTAATGCAAAAAGGCTTATAAGTCCTAATGGAAAGATACTGAAATAACCATCAAAACATACCTTCTTTGATACTCCACAGAGAGATGCACACCATCTCATTTGATGAGTCCCTGTTATCATTCAGGTTGTCCCTAGGCTCCTTATAGGGATACAACAGAGGTAACCACAAACCAATCTTTGGATTGCGGGTTCTAGCCCACCTACAATCAGAGAGGGCTCTCTCTTTAATGATTCAACTTTGTTGCTGATTTTAGGCTAGCTTTTGGCTCAGGGGTTTTTTGTTTGTGTTTGGATGGATGGTAGGAATCTCAAGCAAAGAGGTAAGGTAAGGTGTTATAAGTTTTGAACCATTGGGTGTGGAGTCGTGGATTAAGGCTTGCTATTGCGTTTTCTTGGTCACAAGGGGATTATGGAGCGGGATAGCCACACATGATACAATTATCAATCTACTGAAAGGATGGAATGAAAATCAGGGATGAAAGGCAAAGGAAAATCATTTCATCATGCTGAAAAAGAGGAGAAATGGATGAATGGTGATCTAGGAGCAGTTAAGAATTCCTAAATATTCATTCATATGTGAAAGAAACAGCGTAAACAAGATCATTTAAGTATACGTGCTCATAGCTATTTCTGATGAAAACATAGAAAAATGCAGGAATTGAACTTAAGGTGTAGTGAAATAAATCTTAAGCTATTCTTTTTTCCTGCAATTTAGAAGGCGGAACGGTGATAAAAACATGAAAATTAACAGAGGAGAGAAACACTTATTGAATCATGTAGAAGCACAGGAATTCCATAATCACTCCTTGGCCAATTGAACACATCAAGCAGTTTTGAAATCCACGCTTTCAACAATCTTTGATTATAGAAACTATGACAGTTACAGTGCAGGTCTCTGCTTGGAGAAAATGCTGGGAAGAAAATTAAGCAATGTCTTCAACTTACTAACTAACCAACCTACCAACCAACCAACCCCTCACTACATTGTTTAGGGTGGTATATATAAGCAAAATATCATAAAGACATTCATTACAATTGACCTAAACAAGTCTGCTAAAAAAGCTCTTCAAAAGTCTAAGTGTTGCTGGAATTAAATGCAGGTAAGTCCTTTTGGCTGTGCTAGAGGTAGCTAAATCAGAAAAGATTACAATGTGGCCCTTGGAGGCTTGATGCGGTGCTGCTGGAATGATTTGTGCTTTGGGAACTGTAGTTATGTTCTGGTGCGAGTTAAATGTGCAATGATTATTATTTGAGGGCTTTGAGTGGCTTCGCTCTCTTTCTTTGACTCTGCTGGAAGGTATTAAATGTTCTCCTGCTTCGGGCCGCTGCTTAAGATTTTCACTGATACTCTTTGCCGCTACATTGATGGCTTCCACTGCCTACTGATACTCTTTGACATGCTTGCTACCTGATGATTTGATCTGATACACTTTAAACTCTGTCATTGATCCTCTGCTGTCTTTAAACCGGATCAATTTGGCACGATCGGGTGATTTTCGGGCTTTTTCGGCGCACAACGGGCTAAGGAATCAAAATATTCCCCAAAGATTCCCTGAAACAGCCTATTTCCCGTAGGCGCTAATCGCGCATCGAAAACTGCCTTTGTTTCTTATTCTGGAGCTCCGAAGTGCGATTTCTCTTCCTGCACGAATTTTCGGCTTTCTAGCTACTGACGTTAGTATGCGGTGGGTCCCTGGTATAGAAGTGACATGGCGAGGTGCTGATACTGAAGGCGATGCGATGAACTTCTCTGATGCGATCAAAATATCGCATCGGTGGGGAACGGGAAGGTGATTTAGTTGGACATTTGGCGCTTGTGACCGCCGATCGCCGATATCGCGTCGGGTGGCGACGGATGGGTCATAACTTGCATGGAGAGGATACTGCGATCTTGCGATGTGATCTGGCTTTATATGGTTTGCGAAGTGTTAAGGAAGTTAGCAGGGGTTTGTTGCGGTTGAAAGGAGTAAGTAAGTGGGTGTGAAAGGCATTCGAGGCTTCAGAAGGGGTCCGATCACCTCAAAGGGATTTTATACTCTGGAAGGAGTCCATTGTATTTAGAAGATGGTTTGAAGGGTGAGGGTTCTTGTTAAGTTTCAGGTAAACTGAGCAATTCCCGGGGTTACTTATGGTTATTTTTCAACCAGGGGGAGGGATATTTACATAATATTAGTAGGGGGATGGGAAAATATGGGGAGATAAATAATAACGTCAGTAGTTAATATGGAGATGGTAAGAAAGCACTAAGTTCAGAAGACCTTAGGTTGTTATAAGGGGATAGAATCATTCTTCAGAGAGAGTATGGAACAACTTTGAGTAAAGCAGATCTTTACCCAAGCAAATGCTATGACAATGATGAAACTTAAGAGGTATCAAGCAAATCTTGACCTCTTTCGGGGAAGTTAGTTAATGATTGGGGGAAAATGGAGACAGGGAGTTAGTTATACCTGTCTTTTGAGCTTTTCGCCTAGAACTGCCTGCTGATTGTGTCCTGAGTAAAGATGACACCTGAAAACCTGGAACTGATCAGCAATTAGGATTCAGCAACCTCAAAACTACCTACCCAGCCTACTTACCTAACATTTTTTCTTCCTTTGATTTGGGTGCACTTAGACTTGCAAACCCATCATTCTATTTTTTCTTTTCATGCTTTCCTATCTATATACTACCATTATTTCGTCCAAGGGCCCAGATTAAGCTGTTGGGCTCCTTTGATTCTCTACCTATCTAAGAATCTGCCAAGATTAAGCTGTTTGGACAGATTTACATCCTCTATATTCTAAAACAGGAAATTTAAACCTAGGGAGACCAAGATTAAGCTGTTTGGACCTCCCTTTAACTGAAAATTGGCGATACCAGAATAACTTCTCAAAAATTTGGAAGGCAATTAAATGAACTCTGAGTAGCCTTTTTCTCTTGGAGACTGTTAAGAAAATATGGAGCATTGCAGCATGCAAAGTATGACATATTTGGCCTGTAAAAATGTCAATCATGAAATATGAGTAACCTGCTGTAGCAGGAGGCTAACATATGGTAGCCTATAAGGAAGAAATATTTGAGAAAACTATTTGGTAAAAAGGGCAACTGCTAAATACATTATTAATTTATAAAAAGTAGCAAATAGTATTGTGGATTTATCAATTGCATTATGTTCTGCAATACTTCAAAGTTCAGACAATATCGTTGATTTTTGTTGGTGGAGTTGCAACTTAAATATTCGAAGTAATTGTATATTCTTTATTGTATCCAAAAATTAAGCCTACTAACATAATGCATGGGACCTATCAAAATAAATAAAATTACATTGATGAATGTATTGAGGGAGACAATGATGTTTGAACAAAATGATTGTTACAAACTAAAGGAACTGTGCACTATATCTTGTGTTGAAGACATGTCGTGTGGAGTGGATATATGATAGTGTGTGTGAAGAAGGAATATAATTTATTGATATGGGAAATTAATAATCTTCAACGTGCTAAAGTCCATCTTGCAACATAAACACCTTGATTAAAGGGCTCAACATTATTACCTCAAGATGAAGAGACATATGGAACTTAAATATAATCCCTGGGTATGGACCTCAAAAGAATAATATCATATTTTGGATATTAAACTATACTAAGAAACTAGAACCTCGCGAATGATTTATCTTCATGAATCCTGATGAAAGCTACCTTGGAAGTCACATGGAGTTAACATGTAACTTCATTGTGAACCAAGATAGTTATATCAAACTTGATGTTAAATTATATGTGGCTGGAAATTATTTGTGAAGGAATGTTATGCGAGATTAGAAAAAGAAAAGTAAAAATGTCTACAAAATCCTATTTAGGCGGTAACCCTCATGTATGAAGGAAGCCACATTGAAATACAAACCTGATAAACAAGAGTCTTTGTCCTGAAAGCCAAGAAAGAATGAATGATGATGCACTGAGAATGAATGACAACTTGTTCACAAATTGTATTTTTTCATCATGGAATTGTTGGTGCAATGAATTTGAAGAGAAATATTGGCTTGAGGATCATGGACAAGAGGAGGCTATACACAAAGGGAGATGGCACTAGAATTTTTAATAAGAACATCAGTGCATATGCGGTCAATAATACCATTTTCTACAAGGAAGAGTATTGTTCGACATAAGTTCAAGGTTAAAGGCCGGAGTGATTTGAGCTAAAAATCGACCACTTCGAAGGAAACCAAGAGAACTAGGCTACTTTCAGTTTAGGATGTGCAGAGTTAGGGATGAAGTATAAGGGTCTCAGACTAGAGGGGAAGTTCATCAGCATAATTTTGATCCAAAATTTGACATAGCCTCTCCAACGACATATCAATATTCTATTGGTGGAGCCCAACCATCCAATGGTAACTAAAAAAATAAGAAAAATAAGAAGGGGAAACCAACACAAATGTAGAATTTTGAGTAAAAATAGGCTTGACATATGTAACTCTATTCGGTGTCCTACATCTAAGGGTCTCATTCTAAGTTGGTCTGAAACACTACCCTAATGTCATTGTAAGATTATCTAAAGTGTTTATGAAAATATCACGACTGCACAAAGTGATCTCAGGATGTTGTGAGGATCACAAAAACAAAAACACAAATATCTCAAATGGAGTGAGGATCACGACTTTGTATCAGTTAAAAGTGCAAACCACGTGGAAGAGAACATTACTAGTGGAATATGGTAGCAGATCTAAAGTAAGCCAGTGATGATAGAGGTGCAGAGATGGAAACATAAGTTGTAACGTCATAAGAATGCCTATGTGTGGATGTTGTAACATTGTACGCTTTACAAGTCTCAATTCTATCTACGGACCATATGCCAGACTCATTACATACATTGATAGACAAAGAGGTAGGCCATCAGACAGAGACACTAGAGATGATGGGGAAGCTAAATGTCAATTGACAGAGACACAAAGGCCATTAAGAGATGAAAAACACATAAAGAATGTTACTTAGACCACCGAGATGCTAGATGTCAAATGGCAGGGACAACAAAGGATTGCAAGAAGGGACTAATAGGCATTCACAAATTGAGAATTCCAAAGTGTATACGTTAAGGGTGCCAAAAGCAAATGAAAAACTAATGTAGGCATTGAGTTCACCAGAGATATGCGAGAAATTTCAGAGAATCAATAACATTAACAACAATTCTTAAAAATGTTTGCAAACATTCTGTGGGATACAAAAAGTGACTCGATGCTAGAAATTTCAAAGAATTAATAACATTGACAACCATTATTGAAAATGTTTGCAAAGGTTCTATGGGAAGCAAAAAGTGACTCGAGCTCTAATCTCTTCAAAGTCAAAAATTTCTCAATGCAAGGAGAAAATTGTTCTATTTACAATTCCTTTCATTTTATAAGAATCGAATAAGCACAAAATCTCGGTTGCATCAATCCACAAAGTAAGACAATATGCCCAAATCAAACACTTGGTTCAACTACGTTTTTTGCCAATATGTGAAGTGGTTCCATATCAAAGGATCATGTTGCATGCATGATTAAGAACATGAGTAATATGAAGGAGGATAATCAATTCATGTTGGTGGTTGAGTTTGAGGTGGAGATATAAAACCTATCGACATCATCAATTCAGACAGGATCTCTCGGCAAAGGGACTTATTAGTCAAATAATGGGCATATGAATGAATTTTAACTATTAGATTCATACATGTCCATGGCATTGAATGCATCGAATCATTCATGTATAGTTTATCATATATGTCAAATGATACCCTCGATTCATGTTACATGATTAATTAACAATAATGCGGCTATCCAAGATGTTGTGGAATTGTGCAGATTTACAATAGGTGGAAACTAACATGTAGAGATATGGCAAGCAGTATGGTAGCCAAAATTAATTTCATAAGTATAACAAGCGAATCACTGGCATAGTTGGGTAGATTAATTGTTGTTTGTAGTAGTTTTTTGCAATCTTGAAAGCATGTTTGTAGTTATTGTTAGTAAATGATGATTCTCCTAGAAGCTTGAAGGCATAAAGTGATGTTTGCAAATGCCTTGTTGCTAAAACAATTGGGCATGTTTATGTTGGACCAGCCAAGAAATTTCTTTTTGTTAGTTGCATCCTAAGATGCATTGAATGCATTATAAAGGCATTCATGTTAGTAAGTGCAATAACAGATCGAAAAAGTATGGCATATTACAAATTTCACAATTGATTATCATGAATATTGTGCCTCAACTTTGTCTTAGAACATCACTGATATTTGTGAATAAAAGAAAAATAAGTTTAATCCAAATGAAACCCCAGTGTTTTTGAGTTCAATTCAATACACTTCATTGTATACTCACAAAAACATGGACATGTATTTGATCGAAAGTTTTTATATTTTCCACATGTCTCTTAGGCCAATAATCCTTAAATGGTGCAAGAATATCTTTGAGGAAGGAAGTGATGGGAGATATAATAGGTTCTATCCACGTGAGAAAGAAATGAACTGGACACAAGTCCTTAAAAGCCCATGTTCCCTGTCGATTTGATGAAATCAATTGATAAATTTTTCTCTTTCATTGTATTCAACCTTTTTCATTGAGGCCCAACATGGATTCAATAAATAAGTTCGATTCAACAATGCAAAAATGAGAAGGAATTTGTTGCAGTGATTTCTCATGAATTGACACATTGGAAGCTCAATCATATAATGTATTCCTTTGTTTCCATGCAGGTGCTTACACTATTACTTGTACTTTTATTTTCCAACATCCAATTATGTCATATTAATGGGTCTGAGACATTTACACAACCAGGAAGTTTTACACAATCAAGGAGTTTTTTTAAGTCTCCAACCCCCTTTCCATTGGTTTCAAAGGGTGAGGTAAACATAGTTAGGGAAGATGATATTTGGGAAAAAGGGGAGGATTATTGTGTTGCCATAAATACCAAAGGGGGACATTATTTCCATAGTTGATGGAAAAGGAGAAACAATAAGTGTGGTCACCATGTGTGTGTGATAAGGTGCAACTGAGTATGTTGTTTGTTATAGAATAGCTTCTAAGAAGTAAGTTCAACTCTAAAGGCATGACCTTTTACATTCTTGGTGATTTTTTGGAGGTGTTGATCATTGTTCTTATGTAAGTGAAAGGTTTTGATCATTGGTGTGATGCAAGGTAAAGGCATGAATAATGGTGTGATGTTATGGTATGATTGCAAAGATTACTGATGTGTGTTGTCAAATAACAAGGTATATTCAGTAATATTTATAGAAGTAATTGAAGTCCATGCAGTGTTTCTATGACAACTAAAGATTTCCTGCTCACACACTATAATTCATGTTCACTCAGTTCAATTCATGTTCAATTTTTAATTGAAAACATGCTCAATTATAGAGTTTTTGTATATATGCATTGCTTACAGAGATTCCCTAAGAAGTTGTGATGTAAGAGGATACAATATTGGATGAATAATTTTTTTTATTTTTGCTTAGCTGGGATGAAGTTACATGTTCTTTGAATTATTTTGGCTTCTACAATAATATTTGGTTGATATTTTTATTTTAAATAATATTTGGTAGATCATTAACTTTGTTTTAAATGTTCAAAATCTAATGATATGTCAAATAAATTAGTGTAATGCAAAGAGACAAGACTTTTCACTTCATATTATTGTATGTAATACTAACAATCAGTAATGTTTGTTTATAAAATATGTGATTTTGGATGGCCAAAGATGTTAGAGAATGTATGAGAGTTGATTGAGTTGTTGCAAGTATTTATTTGTGAGTTACCTAGTACAAAGGGTTATAGGTAGTAAAACATATGTAAAACATATTTGAGGAGGATAAGATGCGGAGACAGAGATGGAGGTTTGCAAAAATAAGTCTAGGTAAACTAACAAATTATTTATTTTGTGTATAAGGGGATTGTAGTATCCTTTCAAGTTGTAGCTTGAAAAAGACCAGGTTAGATCCTGTTGAGGTAGGATCCTCCTGTAGGTTGTAGCCTACATAAAATTTATGTAAGTGGAAGTAGGAACTTCCTAGCAAGTTGTAGCTTGCGGAATAGGAGAGAGGTTGGAGCCTCCAAGGGTTGATGTAATAGAGGAAGTAGGATCTTGCCTTTGCATCACAACAATAACAAATTTGTGGTTTTCTCCCTTTATGGGTTTCCACTTATATTTAGTTTCCATTTGTGTTGATTGATATTGGGGTTTACATATTACATGTTTTTCATATATTAAATGTAGTGTTCATAATTTTTTATGTTGCTCATTAAATAGTTTAGAAAAAATATTAAAAGGAAAAATAAAAGTTGTCGATGAATGCACTAAACCAATTCACCCCTTCCTCTTAGTTTTTCCAAGTTTCCAATAACTAGTCTATAGTTGGGTGGAGAGGGGAAGTCCCTCCTTCGGTTTTCAACCATTTCAAGCTATCTAAATAAGTATTATTGGTTATGCATGTTACATTATAGGCTATGATATTCCTTGTTGTGCTTATGAATAATGATTAATCCTTTGTCATTTATGTAAGAATGCTTGATTCACTATATAATCATGGTATACCAACTAACTTGTATATCTATGGTGATTATGAGCTATTTGAGTTATGTGGTTACAACATTCTTAGTTATTTTCAAGTTGTATGATATGTCACTGATTGGTGATCTGAAATCACTTAGGACTAACTATGATTTCATCAGTTTCAATTATCTTTATATAGTTATAAGTTTGGGAAGCTCACTGTTGTTACCATGTTTGTGGGTGATCTCATTTGTAGTTCAATATATGTTCTATGTGTATGGATTAGTTCTACCTTTGGAAGGTTATGAGATATCTATTTGATCATAGTGAGTGATTTTCTTTACATGTCTTCATGGTCATGATAAAGTTATGGATCTATGTGTTGTTATTATCCTAATAGTTTACAGAGTTATTTACATGAATATACATGATTTCTCGATATGCTTTAGCTAACTTGTTATGTATGTGATTTCTATAATCTAACATGTTGTGAATATCGTGGATCATTGCCTTGTTGAAAGTTGTAGACTCCTTGTGAGGAGGAAGTAATCAAGTGATATGTGATGTTTGAAGGATTCTTCTAAATTTATTTGATGCTTGTTTGAAATTCAAGTGAGCATTCTATAGTTATATGCATCTATGAAATACCTTGAAAGAAAAGTTGACGTAAAAAATTATTGCAAGTTATGCAATAATACTTATGGGGCATTATTGAACCAAGAAAGAGGTTATTGTTTGATATTGTAGGTGGAACTAGTAGAGGAGTGGAAGCATGTACTAAAATTGTGGAATATGTGAAGAAACATTTTAGTGAAAAAATCAATGCTCATAAACAAGGAAAAGTAGTCCAAGAAGCAAGAAGAAAATGAACACAAGATACACTAATGAGAAGAGAAATGTAAAATACCCCCATCCCAATCCTCATCATAAGACATGTTAAGAGGAGGTGGTTGCTATACTAACCCAAGGTATAAGGTGCCATTATGGAAATTGGGTGTAAAAATTTTGATCTTTTCAACTCACTTAAAGCCTAAGTTTGACATCACCCTTGTGTTTGTCTCATCGAGACAATTTTGATGAAATAAAACTTTACCTCAATCTGACCATTGGATCAAGAGATGTGACCATTTCAAATTCCAGTGAATTAGAAAGTGCCACAGCATCATTCTAAATGTGTGGCCACAACATCATTCTAAATGTGTGGAAACCACGTGGTCATACCCACTTGGATAGTCTCCCAACACCACTTGCCATTTATTTATTGGTTGCTAACATATTCATTGGTTTGGGTTCCACACCCTACATTGTGAAATAATATGTGACCTTAGGCAGATATATGTATATATATACATATATCTTCAACTAACATGATACTCATTATTTGCCACCAATATTCTCATCTCCCGGGCTCCTCTCCCCTTTTCACTCTCACAAATTGTTTGGGATTGACCCTTCAGGTTGACTTGTCTAGTGGCCCACACCTCTATGCCAATGTCTAGGCTACCAGGCTCACGTGTTTTCCACAATGACCCACATTTATTTCATCCTGCTCATTATATTATGTTCTCCTCATGACACTTCTAGGGAATAGCCTCAGGGCTTAGGTGTAATGTGGGGACACACCACTTAGCATGCAACTTCCTATGCTTGGTCCATTGCCAACATCTAGTTGATGACCTTGCCATCTCAACTTGGTCCTTGTCAGGTCGACCCTTCTCCTTGCGCAAATTATTACAATCTTTTGAGTATGAGACCTCCGAGCTTATGTCATCCTAGGTCTCCTTTGAATGTTGATATTTCTATAACTTGATCTCAACCACATGTTACAAGGGCATTCACCCTTGGTTACCAATTTGGTCACATGTGGTGCAAACGAATCAAATAACATTGAGGTTAAAATGCCAAGGAAATATCCTATAATCGAGAAGGTTCCATTGAAGAAGATTTCACTGAGGAACATGGTGGCATTGTAATGATTAATCCTGAGTAACTATTAACAAGTATAAGTGAATTCTTCCCTTCACTCTTATACAAGCACCCTCCCCATTCCACAACCATGATTAAATCATGCATGACGAGATTGAATCTTGCATTTGAGTGAAGGGAGTGTATGTAAATAATGTATAGATTTATACATATGTACATAAGTATGTGTGTTTAATCCCACAATGCAGAAGTGCTACCCTTCCCGAGCTCGGATATTGAACAAGGCATAATAGCCAATTCTCAATAGTACAATAAATAGAACATGGATTTTCCCATTGATAATCACTAAGGCCATTAGAAAAAATTAAAATATTTTCACAACAAAGAGGCCTACGAGCTTCTCTAATAAACATTAATAAAAAAAAATCATCCCATCCCATATTAATGATCCACTAGTCTCTAGGGCCTTTAATAAACATACAAAAACTCATGAAAGCAAGCAGAATGCATACAGTGCCTAAATTCTTGCAAGAACAAATTTCACAGATAGACAGAAGATCTCAATCCCCACTCTATTTACAGACATGAATCACACATTTGAGAATTAATATTAACATTGCTATAGGCATATAACCCACACAACATTTACATGGATGACCTATATAAGAATAAATTCTCCCTAAAGTTAACGTTCCATTGAGTTTGTTGTCGATCCTAGAGATAGTCTCCGGATTGCAAGGAGACCATTGCCTAGCACATCTAGATCTGGTGCATCTCTGATTATTCTTCAAAGGATTTAGAGCACCATTTGTGATGTTTCTTACAATTTGAATTTAGTTGCCTCAAACAAATTCGGAAAGACACAGACCATGAGTTCTTTATACATAAGAGGTACTCAGTGATATAACATATCAATCAACTGTGGCCAATACCATATGAGGACTTACAACTCATTTTGTTTTGATATAGATGCGACATCAATAGAAATAAAAGAATAAACCCATCATATTGACCTTGGGATATCAAGTATTCTATACATGTCTAGATTTAGAAAGAAACGACAGCCAATAAATCATGGTGAATGTTAATCATCATGGAGCGCATTTAAATATCTAAATTCAACAATTTATATAGGCATTCTTCATCAGCAATTTGATTTAAATGAATCTGTATTTAAGAGGAAACATGTCTAGTAGCTACTTAACATGATGTCTTAGAAGAACATGAAACAGTTATGGAAATACAAAGGAGAAGAGACATACTGGAATCCCAAAACATAGGAATCACCATTGATATTGCATTAATATTTTGAGTGACATATACATCGAAAGAACCAGAACATTGCTAAAACAATATAGAGTTTATTTCCAAAATGATGAACCCTTCTTTCTTTATCAAAAGTTGCATATGTAGGCCTCTTTGGAAAAAGATAGGTCATTAGAGAGATATTCCTTGTTGATTTAGTTCATTATGCCAAAACAATACTCAAAATTCTAGCGTGTGCAAATGAACAATTGTTTTAACCATAATGTACTGATATAACAAAATAAAGGTAAAAACCATAAGTAAAAATAACACTAAAGTAAATGAAATGCCAAGGTTGGCATAATTTGGATGATACTCAAGAACGATGAGATGATGAATCCTGATAAGGAGCATGTCGAGCACAAGGATGGACTGTTTGTACAAGTGATCGATTTGCAAACTACTCGCACCATTGCCACAAGGCCAAAGGGGGATGAGGAGAAAAACTGAACCACCTGTAGTTAATCTTTAGATCAATCACCCTTGAGTACTCCAACCTACGATGAAAAAGACTCCTAACCATCCCGAGTAACTGAAAATCCTTCTTTACGAAATTTACCACAGTTGTACCCTTAAGAGTGGTTTATTTCTCGTGAGTTGATCCTGCCCTACTCTTAGCCTCTATCATTTTTTGATTGTACTGCTCCTGAGATAGCAATTCCCCATGAGGCCCCCATAGGTTGGGTAAC
Source organism: Pinus taeda (assembly GCA_000404065.3). Lineage (NCBI taxonomy): Eukaryota > Viridiplantae > Streptophyta > Pinopsida > Pinales > Pinaceae > Pinus > Pinus taeda. Next base: position 36,494 of record APFE031617114.1, on the reverse strand, counting down.
CCAAACTGTATGATCCTATCAAACTCTTCATTAAAGGAAGCCACGTCCTTTTGTGATCTAAAATCGATCATAAACTAAAACTGAAGTAGAATTGATGAATTGCCAACCGTGAATGGATTGTTAACGTTAAGTGCTGGATGTGGAAGACTGAAGGGAATCAATTGATTTATGACTAAATCAATAACTTAAGAAACATAATTAAGCTTGAATTTTTAGTAAAAATAGAGATAGAAGACAACAAACATTGATTACGAGGTTTGTCCCTGATGGACTATGTCTCTGGGTCTGATTTCAACATGGGCATCTGCTTTATTAGGATTGATTGAAAGAGGTTTTTTACGCAGAAAAAAACTAGATTAAATGTGCACGTAGGAACTTCTAGTTTTTGTCAAAAAAAACCTCTCTCTCCTAGATTTCCAATTCCTATCTCGGTTCCTAATTCTGCCTTCGGATGGCCAAGACACACTAAAATCAATAATTGCCTCTCTGGCCAAGCATCTGCTTACAAGACTCAAAATCACTCTAATGCCTTTTCCATGAGAAAAATGATGAATTTATAACCCCTTAGGTTCATTCGAGGCCCTGATGGCTAATCTTGGCATGAATGGTTGCATTAAAGGTTGAATGTGGTCGGTCTTTTCATATTGTGACATTAGGCTAGGTTGTTATATTTAAAAAAAGCTCAAACAAAATTACAAAATCCAATTTAACACCTTAGGTTATAATAATTCCGCTAACGGTAAATAAAATGAACGCAATAGCTAACCGTTGGCATGTGAATGTCGTGGTATAACCGCATGCTGCCACCTCCACAGTCACCCTCCGGCAGTTCCAGCTAACGCTACAACCCCGACTATTTCATGTGATAGCCTAACCTCCGATGGTTTTGGCTTACCTAGCGGTCTTACCCTCCATGGTTCTGATCATCTGTCAACAATCTCCACTAATGTTCCACTTCACTGCTACGGTTCTCCATCCGGTGTTCACATACATGCTCCTGTTGTGGTCTCAAAACCCACGCGGTTAGGGACTGTGTAGTTAGCCTATGGTAACCTCAGGCATGTTCACATGCAAACCTCCGACGGTTCCACCTCTATGTGGTTAGACTGTGTGTTGTACTTTTTTTTATATTAAAGTCTGAATGTGGGTTATTTACTTAGGTTCATGTGTTTAGGCCTTATGCATTAGATTTTATGCATATAGGTTTTACACCATAGCTTTGTCACATAGGTTTAGCCACTTAGGTTTGTGACTTAGTACTTAGGCTTTAGGTTAGGTTTTAGTATCATAAAGATCTTCCACCTTAGCCTTAAAAGAAACCATTACAAATAATATTGTCACCATGTGACAATCAATCATCAAACACCATTGATAAAACAACTTGGACCACACCTACCATGACGAAGTAACCAACACTGAAAGAACTGAAGACAACATCAGACACTGAAGAACACTGGCAAAGTTGATGAAGCTAAAGTGTTCCTGAACTCTTTTGACTAACAAGATCCTCCTGGATCAATCCTGTCCACTTGAAAGCTTTTGGACCACAAAATTTTGATTTAAGCAGATATCAGGTGAGGGTAAAGCTCCCTCACTCTTTCGATCTCCATCCACCTTTCCTTGCTTGGATTAATGCCCTTAAGTTCCACTCGAATATATTCAACATATCCATGCCTTGAAGATCGAATCTTCCTTCCAAGATGATATCTTCCTGCAACGCATTCATATACTCAGGTGCCAAATCATAAATGGTCAGAATCTCTATATTTTCCTTGGGATCCATGATCATCTGAGGTTCATACAACTTCTAATTTTCCACATTTACAATCGAGTAAATACGCATGTAATGAGGTAAATTTAATCAAAATGCATTATTTCCAATCTTTTCCACAATCTTGAAAGGGTCATACCTGACAGGTTTCAGTTTCTTACCTTCTCCTTTCAACCTGTATTTACTGATATACAACCATACCTTATCGCCGACCTGAAAATGATGATCGAATCGATGCTTGTCCTGGTGCATTTTGTACTTGGCTTGGCTCTTCTCTAACTGATCTTGCACTGCTTCATGTATCTACTTTATCCATTGAATGAACTTAACTGCTTTGTTTGCATCATCATGTTCACCCACTTTATCCTCTTCACCGAACATGAAATCCATTGGTGACTTTAATAGATACCCAAAACATGTTTCGAATGGTGATCGATTAGTTGAAGAATGTAAGGCTCGATTGTAAGCATGTTGCACATAAGGTAAAGATTCATCCCACAACTTAGGATGTATATTGCAGTAACCTTGGAGAATATGTATGACTGTCATGTTCACCACTTCTATCTGTCTGTCGTTCTATGGATGAAAGGTTGTGCTCTTCTTCAGATTTGTGTCCATGAGTCCCCACAAGGTGGACCAAAACTCTCCTACAAAACAAGTGTATCGATCATAAATAATGGAAATAGGTAACCCAAAATGAACCCATACCTATTCGAAGAACATATTTGTAGTTTGTTCAATAATCACTTGCTTTTTGCACGGAACAAGAATGCACATCTTGTTGAATCTATCAACCACAACATACATGTAATCATGCCCTGTCCTAGATATAAGAAGTCCTCCAACAAAATCCATGGAAATGTTGTCCCATGGTCGCAAAGGAACTGGAAGTGGCATGTACAAATCGATCTTTCGATTGCATGGCTTGTTGGTCGAACACATCACGCATCCTTTAATGTACATAACAATTTTTTCATACATGTGAGGCAAGTAACAATACCTTTGAACTTGTGCCATTGTTTTTCTTACTCCAAAATGTCCTGAAATGTGAGAAGAATGTACTTCTCGAATGACATGCACTCCTTTTGTTTGTGGTATGCACAACTTGCCCATATGATATAACAACCTATCATGAATATGATAATCGATTTCTTCCACCTGAGCACCATGAGTTAGTGATTCATAAATATCTTTGAAATCATCATTTGTACTATATTGTTCTATATAACTTTCATGTTTCAAATAATTATTCCATAGCACTACTGAAGCATTCAAATATGGTCTAAACATCATATCAACTACTTTGTTTGTGACACATTTCTTGTACTTAATTACTAAGTAAAATTGTTGAAGAAATCCCATCCATCTGTAATGACGAGATTGTTGAAACTTAGTTTGAGACTAAAGGTACTGAAGCAGCTGATGATCTGTGTGAATCGTTGTTTCCTTACCCATTAAATAATGTTTCCATTTCTTAACACTTTCAACCAAAGAAAACAGTTCTTTATCACATGTCGGATAATTCATTACTGCCTTAGAAAAAGTTTCAGAATGAAAACAAATTGGTTTCCCTTTTTGAAGTAAGACTGCACCCATTGCATAACCACTAGCATCTATTTCAATTTTGAATGGTTGCTGAAGATTTGGTAAAGCTAAGATTGGTGTTTTGACAATTTTATGCTTAAGTGTATCAAAAACTTTTTGTTGTTTTCCTCCCCACTGAAAGTGAACTTCAGAACCTATTAAAGCATGTAACGGTGATGCAATCAAAGAAAACTAAGCAATAAATTTCCTCTAATATTGAATCTTACCTATAAAACTTCTAACTTCAGTCGCATTCTATGGTCTTGGCCACTTAACAATCACATCGATTTTAGTTGGATCTATTTTCAAACTTCCGCCTCCAACTATGTAACCAAGATAATTCAGTGAAGTTTTCCCAAACTCACATTTGGAAAGTTTAAGGTATAATTTTTCCCTGTGCAACACTTCGAAAACTTTCTTAACATGCCTAACATGCTCTTCCATACTTGAACTGAAAATCAGAATATCATCTAAGTAGATTATGGAAAATTTATCAATGTATGGGAAAAATAAATCATTCATAACCCGCATGAAAGTTGTTGGTGCATTACACAAACCAAAAGGGATTATTAACCATTCAAATAGTCCCTACCTAGTTTTGAATGCAGTTTTCCATATATCATTTTCCGTTATGCGAATTTGATGATACCCACTTCTTAAATCTAACTTAGTGAAATAAACAACATTTTTCAGTTGATCAAGTAATACATCTATCCTAGGAAGAGGATAGCTATTTTTATTGTGATTTTGTTTAATGCCCTAAAGTCAAGACACGTTCTCCATGCCTCGTCTTTCTTAGGAACCAAAATTATGGGTGAGCCACATGGAGATGAACTGGGTTGAATAAAACTTTTTTCAATCAATTCCTGGATTTGTTTCTTTATTTCTTCGTTATCTATAACTGACATGCAATACATTTTGATATTAGGAAGAGGCGCATCATACATCAATTGTATCTCATGTTGTATTTCTCTCTTAGGAGGAATATGTTTTGGTTCTTTAAACAGACTTGGAAAAGATTCTACCACTTTAACCAAACTATCTTTAAACTAAGACTTATAACCTGAAAAAGAATCTTGTCGATCCTTATGTTGTTCTTTTACAACCATGAGTACATATTTCTTACTTGAACTTATTAATTGCTTCATCTGATTAACTGAAACTAAATCCATGTGTGATTTGAGTTTATGTGCCCTCACAATATATTCAATCCCATCTTTCTTAAGGTGATATTTATGCTCTTTCCTACGAACCACTGCATCATGATCATAGAGATAAGGACTTCCTAGCACTACTCCACATATGTCTACAGGAATCACATCTAAATCCACTTCTTCAATGTAACTAGTTGTTATGGAAAATTTTAACCGACACTGCATTGTGACATTAATCTGAGTCTCTTTATTTAGCCAACCTAGTGGGTATGGTCTTGGATGATTATGTGTCTCCAAACAAAATTTCTTAACTAAATCTTTAGATACTACATTTGCTTGTAATCCACTGTCAAATGATGTATCTATTTTCTTGTGCTTAGAACTTATCCTTATATGAAATAATTCAACCCTTTTATCCTCATTCAGATTATTTATGTTTGAAGAAGGTACAAAAGTACTAGAACTTGAACCAATGTCAGAAGTTTTACATGTCGAAACCATTGCAGTTATTTTACCTTCATCGCCTGAATCAGATCCCAAATCTTGTTGGATTGTTGCATTAGCCTTCTTTTCACCTTTCTTCTTCTAGAACTCTTTGGTCTGAGTTCTGGGTGAAGTTTTCAACATTTGGACTCATCATGTCCGATCCTCTAGCAATGATTACAAGTAGATATTTCACTTTCCTTCTGAGCTGTCGCTAATCTCTTTCCCTTCAAATTTCCCTTCCTCTTGCTACCTTTGAAATCCTTGATTTCCAACTGTTTGGATGGTTTCTGTGAAAACTTGAACGGTCTGCCACCTAATTCAATATGTATGGCTTGAACACACACTTCATCAAAGTCATCAGGATTAAAAATCAATAACGTATGTTGTAAATATGAATGTAAATTTCCAATGTACTTTAATAAAGTTTCATGTGTATCCAATGGAATACCAAGCGCCAAAGCTTTCTTCCTGAATTCCTGAGTAAACTTTTGAACATTTTGCCCCTTACCTTGCCTCAAATGCTGCCAACCAAATACAACTTGTTGTAGGTGTCCCAAAGGATAGTATTGTTTCCTGAGAGCTTTTAAAAACTTAGACCATGAAGAGATGACTTTACCTTTCTGCTTTACATCTATTTGAGTTTTACTTTCCCACCAGATTAAAGTTGTTCCCCCCATTCTAAGTGTAGCTAACTGAATTTTCATTTATCATCAGAAATGTTTTGAATAAAACAATACACTTCTAAATGCTTAATCCAATTATCTAAATTTATAGGATTCATTCCGTCATCATAAATAGGTAACTCAAATTTTACATCAAGTTTCAAAAGAGATGTTTTCTTAGGTTTCTTTTCTATTTCAGAATCTGAACTGGAAGAAGAAGAAGATGATGATGATGATGGAGATCATGGAGGAGAAGGAGGTTTATCAGCCTTGCCTTTTCCCTTTCCCTTCTTCGATGTCTTTGAAGAAGAAGCTGCATCTCTCACCTTATTATCTTCATAGATTTCTCCCAAAATCTGTTTCATGCTCAAAAACACTTTCTGAAACTATTCCTCGCTCATCTTCTCTTCAAGAGTTTCACCTACATCAGATCCTGTCATGGTAGATTTATGAGCAACTTTTCACTTTCCAATATCTGGATTAAACTCCTCAAGTGTTCCTTCTCCATGTCATAACTTAGACCTGGTTAACATTCATTGGCAAAAATTCTACAAACGCAACTTGCTCTGATACCAAATTATATGATATGAAGTAGAATTGATTAATTGCCAACTGTGAATTGATTGTTAACCTTAAGTGTTGAATGTGGAAGGCTGAAGGGAAGCAGTTGATTTAAGACTGAATCAATAACTTAAGAAACATAATTAAGCTTGAATATGCAGTAAAAATAGAGATAGAAGACAAAAAACATTGATTACATAGTTCATCCCTGATGGACTACATCTCCGGGTCCGCTTTCAAGATGGGCGTCTGCTTTATTAGGATTGATTGAAAGATGTATTTTACACAGCAAAAGAACCATATTGAATGTGCACACAGGCATTTCTGGTCTTTTTCAACATAAATCCCTCTCTCCTAGCTTTCCAACAACTGCCTCAGTTCCCAATTCCACCTATGGACGGCCAATATACACTGAAATCAATAAATGCCTCTCTACCGCAACATCTACTTACAAGACTCAAAATCACTCTAATTCCTTTTACATGAGAAAAATGATGAACTTATAACCCCTGATGTCCATTCAAGGCCCTGATGGCTATTATTGGAATGACTGGCCGCATTAAAGTTTTAATGCGCTCAGTCTTGTCATATTGTGACATTAGGCTAGGTGGTTATATTTAAAAATAACTCAAACAACATTACAAAACCCAATTTAGCACCTTAGGTTATAATAATTCCGCTAACGGTAAATAAACTACATGCAATAGCTAACCATTGGAATGTGAATGCCATGGTCTAACTGCAAGTTTCCACCTCCGCAGTCACCCTCCAGTGGTTCTGGCTAACGGTGCAGCCCCAATTGTTTCATGTGACATCCTAACCTCCGATGGATGTGGCTTACCTGGCAGTCTTACCCTCGATGGTTTTGATCATTTGTCAACAATCTCGACTGCTTTTATACTTCACTGCTATGGTTCTCCATCTGGTGTTCACATACACGGTCCCGCTGTGGTCTCCAAACCTGCACAGTTAGGGACTATGCGGTTAGCCCATGGTAACCTCAGGCTTGTTCACATGCAAACCTCCAATGGTTCCACCTCCGCACGGTTAGACTGTGTGTTGTATTTTTTTTTATATTAAAGTCTGAATGTGGGTTATTTTATTAGGTTCATGTGTTTAGGCCTTATAAATTAGTTTTTATGCATATATGTTTTACACCATAGCTTTGTCACATAGGTTTATCCACAACACCGGACACTGAAGTACACTGGCAAAGCTGATGAAGCTGAAGCCGACCTGAACTCTTTGGAATGACAAGATCCTCCTGGATCATTTTGTAATCTGACTAGACTTTGCTTTGCTCGAGTTCAAGCTTCTTCTTTAGAAACCACCTTAGGGATCTCCTCCACTGCACTAACTCTATCTTCTATGTCTATTGGTCTGAGCTCCTCAATTGGCCTCTCATTTAAGAAATGAATGAATTTCATAGAAAACTAGGAGTTCCTTATACTCATCTCTTTAGCATTTGTTATTTGCAATCCACACTCTGCACTAATGACCTTGTGATCATGTATCAAAATCACATGTTCCGAATTGTGATTCATTTCCTCAATGATATCATCCATCACCAACTGCCTGGCTTCAAGGAGAGACATGTTCCCCTTTATTTTAGCTTTCAGTTCAGTTATCTCCTATGTGGCGGCCTATAGTTTTTTAGTGACCTATTCAGCATTAATAACCAAGTTTTGTAGTTGTTTCTCTTTTTGGGATAGCTGGGTTTTGGCAGTGTCTAAGTCCCTTTGTGTATTTTTTAGTTAACCTTTAGAAAGTTGAAGCTCGGTTAGAGCCTGAGTGAGGCAATATGTGGGGTTCTGTGGATCTTCGAGCACTACTACTATACATACATGAGAATCAATCTTCTTTTGCAACTCGGTCACAGTTTTCTCCAAAGCCAATACTTGATCTTTACTGTCTACCAACTCCTTCATGAGATTTTCTTTCTCCATCTATACATGTGGCATCTCCTTTGTCTGAATATGTTCACCACCAGGCATATTTAGTCTATGCCTTAGCTCCTGATTTTCCTTTTGAGTTGAATGTAGAATGGATTCTACGATTGATCTATCATCTAGGTTGATACCTAATTTAATCATCAACTTCTTATATGATTCTTTATGGATATACAGAGCTCTAGGGTTGGCCTTTTCTATTTTCATTTTATTGGAGACCTTTCCTATATATGTATCAGCTCTATTGATAGTCATGAGATTTTTACCCAAATCATTATATAACATTTCCCCAACCTGCTTGTGTAGGTTTTCCTTATCTGACAAAGGGACAATTTCTAGGTTCAGGGAGACATCCAAGGTCTTTAACTAAGGTCATGTAGGTAAGACATGCACTTATGGATGCTATAGTGAAATTCTCATTTCATCCTTCTTGAGATCCATAACAGCCAATAGTCGAGTGTGTCGATGGGTTGATGGGGCAGCCATTGCACTCTGAATTCTCTCTTTGACCTTTTTATTGCTTTCTTTAATAGCTCTCCCTAGAGGCCAACTATATCCTGTAGTAGTAGAAATGTCTTCAGGATCTCGAATGGCTACTTCAATTATGGACGAAGATGTGGCTGCTAGGGGATTTTCCAGGTTGATCTGAAAGCCTGGGTGATCTGGGACTAGTTTTCCTAGTTGTATCCTGACTTCATCTTCCTCTTCTTCTTCATTTGATGGACCTGACTCATATCTTTTTTATTTATATGGCCCTCCTTTGTGTAAGTATCCCCTGCTGAGTCAACAATCCTCTTTGATGCTTTTCCCATGCTGACTAGGGACTCGGTCTCCATCTCTGTATTAAGAGGCCATGAATCAAAGTTAACTTTCCATTCAATTTTAGGCTTAGATGCATGTACGTAAGTCGATGCTTTAATATTTTCTCTCCTTCAGCCAATGATGCCTTGGGGGTCGTAATGCCAAGTGTATCCCTTTTCAAGCTCCATAGATTCTAGTAGGGCCTCAACTATTTTAAAGGCCTGCCTTATGTTTACCAAAAAAGGACCTACTAACTATCCCATTAGGAATATGTAGCGCTTCTTTGCTGGTACAAAATGAAGCAGGTCTACACTAAGGATATGTTGGATGAACTCAAGGGTGAAGATCCTCATAGGCATGAATACTAGCAAACGGTATAGACAAAGTTCACAACCGTAAAGCCGAATTTTTGTGTAGTCCCCATAGAGGTACCAGTCTCCTATCATATCATCCTTGTTGAGTTGGAGGAAATATTTTTGTTGTGGGAAGATTCTGGGTTGTGGGGTTCCATGAATACTATGGTAAGCAATAGCCATGAAGGTCGAGATGAATTGAGAATACCCACCCAAGCCAAGCCTTTTTCTCACTGAAAGATTCCAATCAAAGACATAATTTTGTTGCTTATTGGGAGAAAACACTTGCAGATCTAGACAATGGAATTCCTCAACATGGGTATACATGAACAGGTAAAATAGAAGGGAATAGTGGCAAAAATAAGAAGAAGGAGGGAATAAACAAAGTTGAAGGCATACGGCAGCAGATAGGTAGAGTGGGATGTTAAGTAAGAAATTTGGGTACTTCATCTTGTGCAGAAACCTTAGGGTGGCTTTATTTATTGTTTGTGAGTCATCTTCACCCATTAAGCAGGAGATTACAGTCAGGATGGGTCAAACAAGTTTCTGGAAGAGGGTTATTGTGAACCACTCTTCTAGAGGAATGGATTTAATTCCAGGGACAAGGATTTTGTCCAAGGAGGATTGTTGCTCATTAGGGGGAGTGTAACAAAGTGATGAACAGGGGTATTATTGGTGAAAGGTTTCATTGTGGGAGAAACGCAAAATATTAAAGCCCTTTGGATTAGGGTAGGAGTTATTTACAAGATTTTAATCCCTGAGGCAGAAACAAAGTAATTCTTATCTTCTTGGTTTGTTGCAACTAGCCAAGATATAAATTCAGGGAAATGATGAACAGAAGGTGCAATTTGAAAATAAAGACCAGAGTTGAAAACCCTAAAGGGTCTTCTTTCCTCACATGGTTAACAAACAAAATACAACTGAGGTTAGAAAGTGAATAAGGACAAGTGGGGTCTGCAATTTGACTCTTTGCATCCACCAAGGGTTTGACACCAATGGATTTGGCCTCACGGATTTTGGGGGTTGAGGGTGTAGTCTGCTTCATTTTATTGAGCAAATGAAAGAAAAATACAAGTGGTTGGGCTGCCAGGTTACTTGGAGCCCCTAGGAATGACTGAAAGCGATGTTGGGGAGTGGTCCTTATATGTTTTAGGGACGCACAATAGTATATCTTGTGTAGGTGACCAGGTGGGTATATTTTCACCGAGACTTTATAATAGCTACCAGGAGGAAGGAATATAGGTGACATGTTATTATATAGTAAAAGGGGCATGACCATCCAAGTGGCAAGCTTAGGGATTGAATCAAAGGATATATGGTGGTGGAGGGTTGGTTGACAGATCCGGAAGTAGAGGTGAAAGGTGTGAGCAAACCAGCATGTTTCAACCCTACCTTTAAGTGCCTAGACCTTCAATCATTAGGAGCCAATGGGGGGATCCCATTTGGATGATGGCCCCATCATGCTATGACAGGGAGTACCCTAGGCATAACAAGTTCTCTACTAGCCCCTGGAACCAATCAAGGTCATTGATTCATCCTTTGACCTTTCAATACCAGTTTTGTTCACCTCGTTATTCTTCATGCAATTTAACCTGCCAAAGTTGGTTTTAGAGCGCTGGGGGTGTTGAGGGATGACGATCCTGGTGAAAAGAATGTGCAATTTACTCCATTCTTAAAAGTGTTTTACTTATTTACCTTCCACCTTAGCTAAACTCAAACCTCCGGTTCGTTGTGCAATGGATCAACATTGACAGAGGTTAATCTTCAAAATCCTACCGAATGTGCTCATTTCCTTTTATTCTCGATGGTCACCACAATCTATGCAACCTTTGGAAAAGCTTATGAGGTCCAAACATCAAAAAGTTTTTGCAAATAACAAACAAAATAATAATCACAAGTACAATATAAGATGATACTTATCTTATAATATTTTTGGCAACTGAGAGTGGGACTCTAACTCTCCAACCAATCTTTGATATCCATAATCAAGCCTTACTTGCAACTGTCACCCCTGAGCTGGATTCCAAAGCTTGAGGTGGGTTGCTTCTGGGTAATTTTTAGTCAACCAACGTAGTCAAATGTTAGCTTTTGTAGCATCAGATGATGTTCTAGTCTTGAATTTGGTCAGAGATGCTAAGAAAAAATAAGAATCTAGAATCCAGAAATTATTTCTAGAAAATCCACCTAGAAGCAACTCAATTAAGTTAATTAATCAGTATTATATTTTTCCTAAGTCTAACTTAGGGAAAATGATTTATTAACAACAATTTATTAAGAAAGGTGAGATTTCTCTAGAAACTCACATGGATGTTATAGCTCCAAATCTCACCAGTATGGTTTGTGATGCTACAGCCATAGCCTAGGGCAACCCCTCCTTCCAGACCTGGTTATATATCTAAAAA
>APFE031617114.1:6196-24691 GCA_000404065.3 Pinus taeda | reverse complement strand
CCCGCGTATATGTATTAAAACACTTAAAAAATATAAAAATTCCTTATTTTCAGGCGGAGATCGCGAGTTTCACCTGCTGATCACCTGTTAGTGCCCGTGGCATCAACTGTCCCCAACCAATTCCTAACTAAAAAACTACTTTGGAGTTGGTATAAAAAGACATCAAGGGGAAGGCCTAAGGAGGAGAGATCATAGAGCAAAGTTATTATACTGAGTTTTTTTCCCCCCTGATCAGGTCTGAAGACCCTTGTGCCTTCTGCACTTCCCCCATCTTGTAAAAGGAAACCCTTGTTTCCTTTGTGTTTGGATGTTCATTCTTTCCCATCACATCTTGGAGTGAGTAATGGAAGGTGACCTACTAGTGGCTTGAGGCGGGACGGATCCAGAAGGAGGCTGAGCTTTGAGCCTGCAGAAGCGGTTTCAGGTGATATTGCTCTTTTTCCATGTCATTTTATTTATCTAATAAAGAAACACGTCTTGTTCCCGAAACGCTCTTTCCTTTGTGTTAATGATATTGATATGTGAAGTTCATACTTGAATAGATGTTTATAAGTTTGTAACTAACTCATCTCTCATATAACATAAAGATCATTTTTTATGTAAAATCTTGTCCATATGCTGTTGTAGTTTGTGGAATTGTGGTTTTTATAGGACCAAGGAGCGGAAGGGACGTGAAGAAGGGTTTGCACCCTTGAGTAACTACCCAAACGTAGGACCTCAGGTATGCCCCTCTCACCCTAGAAGTAGTTATTATAGCATAAACGATTGTGTGTGGGTGTGTTTCCTAACTTAGATAACTTTCAGTCTGCTAAGGTTCCACCCAAGAACCTTAGGGGATATTATCCCACAACAGAACTGGCGACTCCGCTGGGGAACAACATTCTTGTTGTTCCTTGTTGGGCGTTTGTCAAGCCTATCAGGGCTCAGTACTTTGCTGGCTTATTGACTCTGTTTGGTCTGTTTCTGATTTTATAGTTTGACCAGTTTCTGGAATTTTCTTTTTTATTTTTTCTTGAAAGGCTGCATACACGCTGATTTTCTTGGATACAGAAGCGTATACACGCTTGTTTCCTAAAGTAAACCCGCGTATACGCAGGTTTCCTCAGGAACAGTAGCGTATACACGCATTATGCACTAAGTGCAGTCGCGTATACTTAGCAATTTTCAAGATTTATAAACTTTTTGTTTCTGGAATGTTTCTGGTGTTTTCTGTCAGTTTAAACAGTCATTGGTGTCAGTAGCAGTTATCTGTTTTTTCCAGCAAGTGTCTTTACTCTAACTTCTCCTTGAATTATAAGAAGTCTTGGTCTTATTTCGTGTTTGCAACTGTCATCATATTTTTACTTTAAACGCACAAGATTTCCTTACTGGAATCTTGGCTGCCCTGAGTGATCAGAGCAGAAAAGATTTTCATTAATCTTGATGTTCTAGTCTTGAATTTGGTCAGAGATGCTAAGAAAAAATAAGAATCTAGAATCCAGAAATTATTTCTAGAAAATCCACCTAGAAGCAACTCAATTAAGTTAATTAATCAGTATTATATTTTTCCTAAGTCTAACTTAGGGAAAATGATTTATTAACAACAATTTATTAAGAAAGGTGAGATTTCTCTAGAAACTCACATGGATCATCTTAGTGATGATCTTATCCTTAGATACGGACTTAATTGTGGCCATTGGTGATCCAAATGGAGATTATAAGAGGAGGTCATTGGGGTTGAGGAAGAAGACACTAGTGATCAAGACAAACCAAATTTCTTAGAGAAGAACTCAACTAGATATGAGCTTGAGCCAGTGATTCAGTGATAGTGACTAAAAGAGAAACATAGAGACTAAAGGAGAAACAAAGTCATTTCAAATAGAGTTTCTTAGCATCAGAGGAGTAGTAATTGGGAGGCTGAATTATTTCTACAGAAAGGTCGAACAGCCAAAAACCCCAATTCGAAGTGTTGGAAAGTGATAATTTCAGTAGCAAGAGGCTGGAAGATCACATGGAAGGTAGAGTGAGTCACTTCCAAGGCCATAGGGAGGTAGGATGGCTTATACAAAGGCAACTAGCAAGCAGTGTGAATTATTTGGGCTATGCAATGCACATTTCTGGGCAGAGTGAGTTGTCGGGATAAAGAAGTGCGAGTAGGGCCAATGGGGATGAGTTTGGTTGTAGAAGGCAAGAACTTCGTCCAAATAATTTTTGCGATATATTTTTCTGGAGAATAGCCAAATTGACATCTAGATTTGTACTCATAATTTTTGCTAATGCATTATAATAATAAAACCCTTATATGTTACTTCAGTTTTCCTACATCGGTTTTTTCCAGGGACAATTGTCCAAAAATAATTGTGTCAAAATTTATTGTGTGTGCATATTATTTCTCAGTTTCTAGTTTATTTATGAAACATTTTATTTGTAAATAATTGCAATTTGAATTATTCATTGTTTTTCATAGAAAATAAACTACTTAATACTTAACCAATTAGAAGAATAATTTCCAGTTGTTTCTTTTCAAGAAAATTTTCACATGGTATAGGAGTTAGTTTGACAGATTAGAGGCTCAGAGATGAAGAGGGAGAAATTCATGGCTCAAAGGGAGAAATTTCTTCAGGGTTTGTGCAGAAGCCAACCAAGCAGATCAAACTATTGGGCAAAGGGGGCAATTTTCCAATGCAGGTGGCAAGAAAGATTCACAGAGCCTAGTAGTAGCTCCAGTAGGTAGTGGTCAAGTCAGGAAGCAATTTTGTTGATGTAATAGTCATGGGTTAAAATTTCATGTAATAAGACCAAGGTCATGGGACATGTATTCCAAGCTAAATGTTGGGAAAAAAAAATCCTAACGGGTGTCAATTTTAGTTTATTATGGCTAAGGAAACTAGAAAAGACATTGGCAAAGGAAAAGATGCATTAATTGACATTTATTTATAAAAATAAAGAAAAATAGGAGAAAAGGGAGATGAAGGGTCATATATTTGCATGAGAGGCAAATTGAAGGAAAATGAGGAAATTAGAGGCATCAATAATAAAAAGGATTCTAAGGATCAATTCACAACTTTTGTTGGTTTAGCTTTTGTCAATTCAGTTTTGGAGCTCTCTTCTATTCTCTCATACTCTTGCACACATAGAGAATTTCTAGAGCACTCTAGCATTGGAGAAAGGAAGGCAAAGGAAAGCAAAGGAGAGAAAAGGACAAGCAAGGAAGGTTGGATCAAGCAGCTTCAATAGGAATATTTTGAAGGTAACAAGTTGCATGTGTGATTTCCCAGCTAAGGTGTGAATGCATGGTTCAGGAATTTGTTTATATGGTTCATTTGTTTTCATTGGCATGGGATTTTCCTAGTTTGATAGTGGTTTCAACCTTTCCTTCCCATTTCTTGAATAGCCATGGTGTGAAGGGATTCATTTCTTTGTTTAGCTTTGGATTTTTAGAATGTTTTGGAACTAGGTGAGGTGGTCTCAGGAAAATTCCCCTGGGTTGGGGGTGGAGGTGGTTTAATATCTGGGAAGGACTCGACAAGCTAGTTGAGTCATGAAAATTCCTAAAGGTAATGGTTAACAAATTTTGAGGCATCCAAGCTTGTTTGGGCTTCACGATATCTTAACCAGTTTTGGCGAGATCACGGTAGCTTGAGGGTGGAGGTGGTTTAATCTTTGGGAATACCGAGTTTTTTATGTCTTGAGATCCCACATACATTCTTGGAATATTGCATAGGGGTGATTGGCTGAAATAAAGATGTGGTTAAACCCAATATATTGTCAGATGCTACGTGGAAGTCCTTGAATTTGTTGGCTTTTGTATAAATTAAGAAGAGTTATTTTCCTATTGTAATCTATGAGCACTTCTACTTATTATTATGGTGATTTGATGGTTATTTTTTCATGGTTTATAATCTGGTTATATGATGGTTATAACCATGGATTTGTAATCCTCTAACTATGACTAGTTCAGGATTTTATAAGTATTTGATGGCTAATGAATGCATGGGCAAACAAGTTTTATTGCAACTATTATGATGAGGCATTAGAACTTATTGATGATTATTCGATGGTTAGTCTTGTTTAGGTAAATTTATTGTTCAATTTTTGTACGAATAACATAGACATTATGTCATTGATCATTTGAGAAGTTACAGGTAGTTCTAGGTAGTGATCTGGAGGTTGGCCTAGAAAATTGGCTTAGATCTTGGGACTGCACCCTCTGAACTGAATATTTTGGGCTATAACCATAGGGAAGGATGTTTGTGCATGTGCTTGGAGGAATATAACCACACCCTTTTGTTGTCATGCATGCAGTTGTGGGCTCAAGTCAGTGAAAAATAAATCCAACCTGGGGTTTGGACACCTGGGGTGATTCTTTGGCCCTTGAGTGTCTTATAGCCTTGACGGATGATTGTAATTGTTAGTTGTTAGCCCCACTTCCATAATTAAATCTTGGAGGTTCGGTCATGTCATAGTAACTCTTTGTCTCATGTTTACCCTGGCAAGGTAGTGAAATTGGGTAAATGTGGGAGGGGGTGATTACAAGGTGGTATCAGGGCGGGTTCAAAGTGGGCAAGAGGAAAAGACTAATGGGGCATATGGTAGAAGATATCGATAAGGGAATAGGGATGAAATAGTCAGATATGGTAGCTTCTTTGATACACGTCACAAGAGAGGCAATAGTTGTGGGCTCTATTCTAGTTTTGGTTTAGGCAAGTATCATGGCCATCAACTTTATCATCCTTATAGGAGGAATGAGAGGGGATACTTGTCAAATGAGTTTAAGAAATCCAAGCCTCCTACACGTGATAGAGAGCTAAGGAAACCAAAATATGTAGAGGCATGGATGCTTGGGATGAAGAATTTCTTTGAGCTGCATGATTATACAAAGAACATGAAATCTAGGATAGTTATTTTCAATCTCAAGGGAAAAATGAACATTTCATGCGAAAATGTGAAGCATGTCAGAGGAATTAGGATAAAGGAGTTAAGCTGGAATGAGTTTAAAATTCTCTTCAGGAAGAAGTACTTGCCCAAGAGATACCATGATCGTAAGGCTAAGCAGTTCTACGAGTTGAATATGTGATCTATGACATAAGAGGAGTGAAAAATTAAGTTTTTGGAGTTGTTGAGGTATGTGCCTTACCACAAGGATGAGAAGACAAAAGTTCAAAGGTTTATCAATGGGCTTCCGTTAGCATTCAAGAATGAGATTGAGTATGATGAGCCTCAGTCACTAGAGGAAGTCATTAGGAAGTTGTAGCACTGTTATGATCAATTGAAGTCTAAGTCTGAGCCTAAGCAAGATTAGAAAGGGAAGGACAAGACTGAATAAAAGTGGCCACCGAAGCAGGGAAGACCTCAAGATGTAGGTGAGAACGAAAATGTTTCTCATTAAAAGAAGTTTAATGTGGTATAAAAGGGACATGGAACTCAGCCTGGAGAGTAGCAAAATAAGGGTAATGGTAGAGAACCGTTGCAGTGTTGGATTTGTGGAAAATATCATCACAAGAAAGATTATCCATTATATCAGGGTGGTATACCTCAGATCTATAGTGCTCAAGAGGCACAGAAAGTTGGGGATGTGGGCTAGAGAATTCCTCGAATCTATGCAACATTTAATAACAAGAAAGTGGATCACCAATCATCCATTATTGAGATGGAAGGTAAGTTATGTGATTAAGTTGTTTCCATTTTGATTGACCTTGTATCTAATTATAGTTATGTTAATCTTGACCAGGTGGATAAGTGTGGTTTGAGAAAACAAGTGCATGTAGAGTCTTGGTTGGTGCAGTTGGCTAAAGCTACTAAGAAAAGAGATCATTGGATAAGATCTTGTTGCATTTGAGTTGAATGGTATGTCTACATCAACACATCTAAATGTGCTTCCAATGGGATCATACAATATTCTTCTGGTTATTGATTGGTTGTACCTTCATAGGACTAAGGTAGATTTTTATGAGAAGGCTATCAAGTGATTGGATGATGATGAAGAGAAGAGAATCTTGCAGAGAAAGAAGAAGCCTACATCAATAAGAATGGTTACAACTATGCAGGCAAAGCATAGTTGCAGGAAAGGGTGTACATTGTTTGCAGTGCATGTTTCCAGTGGCAAAGCTAAGGATGTTGAGGATGTAGAAGTCTTGAAGAGGTATTTGATTTTGCATCAGTTTCACGATGTATATCCAGCAGATATTTCATAGTTTCCTCCACATAGGGAAGTGGATTTCTTTATTGAGTTGGTACCAAGAGAAGCACTAGCATCAAAGGAACCCTACATGATGAGCACTCTAGAGTTAGTGGAACTGAAGGTGCATTTGAAGGAAATTCTTGACAAGGGATATATAAGCCCAAGTGTATCGGCTTGGGGTGCACTAGTGTTGTTTGTGAAGAAGAAGGACAATACTCTTAGGTTATGCATTGATTACAAGCAGATGGACAAGATGACGATAAAGAACAGGTATTTGTTACTGAGGATCGATGATTTATTTGATCAGTTGAAGGATGTAACAGTGTTCTCGAAGATTGATTTGAGATCATGATATCATCAAGTACACATCAAAGAAGACAAAATTTACAATACAACATTCTAGACCAGGTATGGGCATTATGAGATTGTTGTGGTTCGTTTTGGTTTGACTAATGCTCCAGCTACTTTCAAGTGTCTGATAAATAATGTGGTGTGTCCTTATTTAGATAAGTTTGTGATAGTATTCATTGATGGCATATTGATATATTCTAAGAACGAAGAAGAACATGCAGAACACCTAGAAGTAGTATCGAGACTATTGAGAGAGCATTAGTTGTATGCCAAGCTTAGTAAGTGTAATTTCTTTCAGAAAAAGTTCATTACTTGGGACATGTTGTTTCAAAGGAAGGCATAGCAATGGATCTGAAAAAGGTCAGAGCTATCACGGAATGGGTAGCAACTAGGAATGTGGATGAGGTTAGATCATTCACGGGGTTAGAAGGTTATTAAAAGAGGTTCATCAGGAACTTCTCAAGGATGGCCTATCTTATAACTTCTTTGCAGAGGAAATGAAAGAAGTTTGAATGGATAGAGAAATGTGCATTCAGATATGAGCAGTTGAAGAAGTTTCTTACAAACACTCCAGTTTTAAATATTGTGGATCCAGATAAAGAGTTTGTGATATGTATAAATGCTTGTAAGAGAGGAATTGGTGGATTCATGATGCAAGAGGGACATGTGGTGTGCTACGAGTTAAGGAAATTGAATGAGCACGAGCAAAATTATGTGCCTCATGATCTTGAGTTAGAAATGATTATTCATGCATTGAATATGTGGAGGCACTATCTTATGGGCAGAAGGTTTGTTTTGATGAGAAATCACAATGGGCTAAGATACTTTTTTGACCAACCTAATATGAATTCCAGGGAAGCTAGATGGTTGGCCACACTCAGTGAGTTTGACTTCGAGATCAGGTACATTAAGGGTAAGGAGAAAAGGGTTACAGATTCTCTTAGCAGAAGAGTGAAGGTAAATCACATTGCAACTATGAGTTCATATGGGACAAATTTTTAGGAGTGCATCTTACAGGAAAGGCAGCACGATGACACGTGTTGAAGTTTCTAATTCTACCAGTTAGAAACCCTCCATGCACTTTACTAATTTATTCCTACCTACTTGTTTCGTTACAAAACAAGTTATTTACAATGTAAATACTAAAAATAAACACTAGTACATGCTCAACATATTACAGATCATCAACTGAAGGAAACAGAAACAAGAACACACAATGACACTGTTATTTTTGGACCAATGTCCCCAGAAAACCCAATGCAAGAAAACCTATGCAACTATCTAAGGGTTTTCTTAATAAGCAATTTCAAATTACAATCTGGATGCCAAATCCAGCTTACCCAATATAGAATTCCCTTGGCAGTAGTACCTCTCATTCTGAGACAAATGTCTCGGATGAAACCCCAGATAAACCCCCTGGTAGCTCCTCAACTACAATCTGCCCCAGAAACCCCAGCATCAGCCTTTCTAGACTACGTCAGCCTCTCTCTGCACAGTGCTGGTCCCGCATCACCTTGAATGGGTCTACATCAGCCTCAGGAGGCCCTCTGTCAGCCTTCTGGCCCTCTGTGTCAGCAACACTGGCCTCTCTGAAGCACTGTGCAGCTCCTAGCTACCTCTGTGTGGTCCTGCATGAGCTCTAGATGCTACTGCTTCACTCTCTTTGACACCTGCACTGATCTCCCAACACTATCTCTTCCTCTCTATCTCTCTGTAATCACTGCCTCTCATGTGTAACTCCAATCACTGATTCTATCTCTCTTAGCAAACCCCACTCTATAGAATAGAATGACTAATCATCTGGTGTGTTCTCCACGTGACCCTCAAGCCTCCTCTTATACTTTTCTCATTGACATATCAACGGCTGAGATTAAGTCCCTAATCGATGGCTAGGATTAGATTTGGCTTGATCCATGTCTTTTGGACCATTCTAACATAGTTTTATATTAATCCACATTAATATTTTAATTTCCCTAAGTTTAGACTTAGGGACTCCATTAAAAATATTAATTATTTTAATATCTCCTAAACTGTTTAGAATCTACCCAAACCCATTCTGGATATTGGAGATCTCATGTGCCCCAAACTCTCCACAAAATTTCGTGGCTAGATCACATCCAAAGCTACCCCAAATCAACACTCCCTCTTAGCGAAGACTGTGCTCTAGCAATACTCCTCACTAAGTATTACTCTGATCATCCGGCATCGGTCCTTGTGTTGATGCTAGGCCTGCTGCCCACAATCCTCTGCACTATTATATCATGTACTGCTGCCCATGGTTCTTCCACTACCACTTTTGCAGCTATATGACATCTCCCTCTACATCCATGTTGTTGCTGGTCCTTTCTCCCAACACTGCATCCGCATGGCAACTCCTATCATCATGTTGCATTGTGCTGCCCACAGCTGCACTGCAACTCAGTTACAAAAAGTAAGTAACTGATCTCCCAACTCTGACCTCTCTGTTGGGCTAAAGACCCTCGTGATGTTGAAGCTCCCTCTACTGCTGACAAGTGCTCCCGCTCTGACCTCTGCACTGCTGCAACAACTCCCTGCATCTCGCACCATTGCACCCCTCTCTATGCCATCCTACACTGGTGCAACACTTCCATGCCTCTTGCATTGTTGCAACCTGCTAGCCTTGTGTTGTCTCGGGACTCTTGCACTGTAGCTCTCTCTGCCGCTTCATCTGCATCCGTCTCTACCCACATCCGTCAGTCTTGCTACTCCTCTTGAGGGCTGCCGTAGCAAGTTCTAATCCAAGAGGTCGTGTACCTTGAGGATCCTACCCCTCATCACTTGTATTCCTCCTGACTACAACTTGATGTCTCCCCACTTCTGCTCAAGTGGTGCGTGAGAACTCATGGCACACAGAACAGATAGAATCCTGGCCTTCCAGATGACAACGTTGGACACCCCATCTAGCCTGTCCTGATCTCTCAACCCATTCATGGCCATCTCTCTGCTCTTCTCCATCGACACCTCTAAGTCCCTCTACTTCCTACTTGGAAGTTCTCGGTTCGACTCCTACTGAGTCTACTTCCCTTCTGGAAGTTCTCTATGCAACTCCTGCTGAGTCTACTTCCTCGCTGGAAGTTCTCTATTCAACTCTTACTGAGTCTACTTCCCATTTGGAAGTTCTCTATTTGACTCCTGCTGAGTCTACTTCCTGGCTGGAAGTTCTCTGTTTGACTCCTGCTAAGTCTACTTCCCATCTGGAAGTTCTCTGTTTGACTCCTGCTAAGTCTACGTCCCATCTGGAAGTTCTATGTTTGACTCCTGCTGAGTTTACTTCCCATCTGGAAGTTCTTTATTCGACTCATGTTGAGTCTACTGCCCGCCTGGAAGTTCTCTGCTTGACTCCTGCTGAGTCTCTCTACTTCCCACCTGGAAGTTCTTGGTTCAAATCCTGCTGAGCCTCTCTACTTCTTGTCTAGAAGTTCTCTTACTAACTCCCTCTGAGTCCCGATTTCCCTCCTAGAAATTCTTCTGCCAACCATTAAGTTGCCCCTCTCCGATTTTCTATGCAACTGCAACACTGATCTAGATTCCTTGGCTATAAATCTGCCTTGGTAACAACTCCCTCCTCCCTTGTTAGGTATTGTTCTGACTACAGTACCCCACTAGCTCCACTCTACAACTTTCCCATAGCCTCATAAACCCCAGCAACCTGAAGGTGAGAGCTCCTAAGCTCTACACAATCCCGGCACCAAAAAATCGACCTTCTCAGCCAACTACGTCACAACCTTCTAGCCCTCTGTGTGAGCCTCCCTTTGCCTCCCTTGGCCTCTATGTTGCCTCTTCCTAGCTCACCCTTGATGATGTAGGCGATGTGTCACCCTTCCCTTATTGCTGCTCTGCTAGGAACAACTTCTGTCACTGGGGACAGCTGTTATTGCTCCGCTCAGTTGATGTCCTCAGTTCTCCTGTGATCTACAACCACACTCTGATACCATGTTGAAGTTTCTAAATCTACCAATTAGAAACCCTCCATGCACTTTACTGATTTATTCCTACCTACTTGTTTCGTTACTTAACAAGTTATTTACAATGTAAATACTGAAAATAAACACTAATGCATGCTCAACATATTACAGATCATCAACTAAAGGAAACAGAAACAAGCACACACAATGACACCGTTATTTTTGGACCAATGTCCCCAGAAAAACTCAATGCATGAAATCTGGTGCAACTATCTGAGGGTTTTCTTATTAAGAAATTTTAGAGTACAATCTGGGTGCCAAATCCAGCTTACCCAACAGAGAATTCCCTTGGAAATAGTAACTCTCAGTCTGAGACAAATGCCCCAGCTGAAACCTCAAATAAACCCTCTGGTAACTTCTCAACTCCAATCTACCCCAAAAACCCTATCGTCAACCTTTCTAGGCTGCGTCAGCCTCTCTCTACCCAGCGTTGGCCCTGTGTCACCCTAAATGGGCCTGCATCACCCTCAGGAGGCCCTGCGTCAGCCTTCTGGCCCTCTGCAATAGCAACGCTAGCCTCTCTGAAGCACTATGCAGCTCCTGGCTACCTCTACGTGGCCCTGCGTGAGACCTGGATGCTACTGCCTCACTCTCTCTGGATCCTATACTGATCTCTCAGCACTATCTATGCCTCTCTGTCTCTTTGTACTCACTTCCCCTCAGTTGCAACTCCGATCACTGATTCTATCTCTCTTAACAAACCTTGCTCTAGAGAATACAATGACTGATCATTTGGTGTGTTCTCCAAGTGACCCTCAAGCCTCCTCTTATAATTTTCTCGTTGACATATCAATGGCTGAGATTATGTCCCTAATTGATGGCTAGAATTAGATTTGGCTTGATCAATGTCTTTTGGACCATTCTAACACAGTTTTATATCAATCCACATTAATATTTTAATTTCCCCAAGTTTAGACTTAGGGACTCCATTAAAAATATTAATTATTTTAATAACTCCTAAATTGTTTATAATTTTCCCAAACCCTTTCTGGGTATTGGAGATCTCATGTGCCCCAACCTCTCCACCAAATTTTGTGGCTAGATCACATCTGATTCTACCCCAAATCGACAACAGGTACAAGTTTCTTAAGCATAAGTTACAGCAACAGAGTATAGTTGATCAAGGTGTGGATTATCATCTCACGACAGATGGTTTGGTGAGATTTAGGGATAGGATCTATGTGTTGGACAAAAATGAACTCAAGAAGCTTGCATTAAGGGAATTTTATGTTAATCCATATTCAGGTCACCTGGGATACTCTAAAAGTTGTGAATAAACTATATTATTGGTCGAACATGAAGAGAGAGGTGGTTGTGTTTTTTGTAAGGTGTTTGGCTTGTCAATAGGTGAAAGAAAAGTGTAAGCACCCATCTCATTTTTTGCAACCTATTCTGATTGAAGAATGGAAATGGGAGGTCATTTCCATGGATTTCATCACAGGTTTACCAAAAACATCTAGACAACATGATTCCATCATGGTTGTGATTGAAAGGTTGATCAAGGTAGTTCACTTCATTCGAGTTAAGTCTACTAATTCAACTAGTGAGGTAGCTCAGATTTTCATAATGGAGATGGTGAGATTGCATGGTGTTCCCAAGAATATTGTATGTGACATAAATTTCAATTTCACTTCCAAGTTTTGGAAGGAGTCGTTTTTAAGTTTGGGGACAAAATTGGCTTTCAGTACAGCCTGTCATCCGCAAACAGATAGATAAACAAAGAGGTTCAACATGATTATTTAGGACATGCTGAGGATGTATGTCATGCATCAACATCAAAAGTGGGAATAGTATCTTCCATTGGTAGAGTTTGTTTATAACAATGGATATCAATATTCCTCGAGGATGAGTTTGTTTGAGGCACTTTATGGGTAGAGTTGTAATATTCCCATCATCTGTAGTGATCCAATGAAAATTGTTTTGATTGAACCAGACATGTTGGCAGATATGGAACAGGAAATGTAGGTTATCAAGAAGAATCTAAAGGAAGCACATGATAGACAGGAGAGTATTAAGATCAGTGCAGGGAATTTAAGGAGTTTCGGGTTGGGGAGCATGTGTACTTGTGCATCAAGCCCAAGAATACCTCCTTGAGGATTGGTGCCAAGTTGGCACCTCAATATTGCGGTCCTTTTGATATCCTTGAGAGGATTGGACCAGTGACCTAGCGCAGGGAATTTAAGGAGTTTCAATTTGGGGAGCATGTGTACTTGTGCATCAAGCCCAAGAATACCTCTTTGAGGATTGGTAAAAATTTGGCACCTTAGTATTGCGAGCCTTTTGATATCCTTGAGAGGATTGGACCAGTGGCCTACAGACTTGCACTACTGCCAACAATGAAAGTCCATGATGTTTTCCATGTTTCATTAATTAAGAGATATGTGAAAGATGTTTATCATGTTATTGACTGGTATGTGTAGAAATTTTGAATAATATGACACTTATTCACAGAGATTATCCTAATTATACACTATTTGCAGAATCATGCATAATACATAACCTCCTCTACGTTGATCATCAATTTAGCAGTATTCATAACATACACATGCGCACATTGAAGCATCAATCACACATATCAACACAATATGTACCCAAGGAAAGCATAAAGCTGAAAACCCCCAATTATCTGTATATTATATTGATTGAGAAGATGTAATAGTACACATTACAATACTACCTCCACCTGTTACACACAATACAGCACACATCTGAATCAATCACTGGCTCAAATCACCTCTGCTGCTTGCCTACCTCCACTACGCAATCCTACATAGAGAATACAACAAGAATGAATCTCCAAACTCATATTTCCCTTGTGTGACACTACGCAATGCTCATTGGAAACTCAATCCCACTGGTTGTGCAAATCACATGCACAACTATAGTCACAACTGACAGTTGTCTTGCCCTTTCACTCACCACTAACACTTGTCTCCACTAAATTGTCCATGCACTGAGTTAACTGATGTATTCTTCAATTGCTTTATCATTTAATAATTAGTGAATTAATTAATAACTAATTCACATCACTCAACATTAGTCTATTTGCTAGTTAGACTAACTACAACTAGTTCAACTAAGTCAAACTGAACACAACTCCATCAACTCTTGATCCAACTCCGCAGAACTCAATCATTGAAGTCTTAATTGAAGTCCTCCATGCAATAGCTCAAGTTAACCCATAGGAACCACGTATTTCCTTCTGGCAGTTGCATGTGCCACATCTGTAGCTCGAACTGAAGTGCTCCAAGAGAATAAGATAATGTTTAGAGTCCAAATATTATTAAGGGATAATAATATTCGATTGTTCTATATTTAGACTGACAGTACCTCTGCTATTGTCTAAAAATAGAAGTCCATCTATTTTTACCAACATGACCAATCATCCATAAACATCATCCTGCAACTCATATACCATGATCCATATGTCTAAAAATAGACATAGTCCAAAAATAGACTTTGCACCAAAAATAGCCAGCGGGCCCACTTAGTGAAGGCGACTTCTTTCCACCAAGCTCCATCATCTTGTTGCAATGTCAAGAATCCCTCTCAACAAGATATGGATTATCAGCAACCCCTATCCTGTCTCAGTGGTACTCGAATTTTCTCCTGGTGAGCGCCTTCGTCAAGATATCAACATCCTGATCCTCCGTGGGAATATATGAAAGTAACATGATTCTCCGTTGCACACAATCTTTGATATGATGGTACCTGATGTCGATGTGTTTGGATCTATCATGCAATACAGGATTAGACGAGAGTTTAATGTAACTCTGGTTATCACAGTAAATCACGGTAGGATCCAAATGAGACCCGAACAACCCGACCAGGATCTTCCTCATCCATATAGCCTTGCATGCAGCCAAACTTGCTGCCATATACTCGGCCTCCGCAGAACTGAGTGCCACGGATCTCTGCTTCCTGCTATACCAAGAAATTGTTGTCGATCCGATACTGAAGATCCCTCTAGATGTGATCTTTATGTCTGTTGGGCTCCCTGCCCAATCTGCATCCATGAAGCCACATAGCTTCACCTCATCCTCCTATCTGTACCACAATCCATATCCCGATGTGCCTCTGATATAACGTAATACATGCTTTCCCGCCTTCCAGAAGAGCTTGGTAGGCTTAACCATAGCTTGTGAAAGCTGGTTAAAAGCATAGCATATATCGGCCGTGTATTGACCAGATACATAAGCGACCCAACCAACTGTCGATAAACAGTGGCATCCACTACCTCCGCCAAAGTAGAATCCTCCTTCCTCTAACCTCCAGGAAGAGGAGTATCAACAGGCTTGCAGCCATGCATGTTGAACTTCTCCAGTATCTCCCGACCATACTTACCCTGAGAAACAAACAATCCACCATTGCGCTGCCAAATTTCCAATCCCAGGAAATAATGAAGGAGACCCAAGTTCTTCATCTCAAACTCCTGAGCAAGATCCTCCTTGCATGAAAGTATCAACAACTCATCTCCCGCTAGAATCAAATCATCTACATACAATACAATGATAAGCAACTTACCCTCCACCACAATCTGGTATAGGTTAGGATCCGCCTCACTCTTGGAGAATCCAAGTCCGATGAAATAGCTGTCTATCCGTGTGTACCAAGCACGAGGTGCTTATTTCAACCCATATAGTGCTCTCTTGAGCCTGCACACATGTGAATCGCTGCTGAAGATCTCGAAACCTTTGGGTTGCTCTATGTACACTTCCTCCTCAATGACTCCGTTGAGGAATGTAGTCTTCACATCCATCTGATGAATGTGCTATCCCATCTGCGCTAAGAGAGAAAGAATCATCTGTATGGAAGAATACCTTGTGACAGGTGCAAAGGTCTCCTCATAATCGATCCCCTCTATCTATGAGAAGCCTCGGGTAACAAATCTTGCCTTGTACTTCTCCACACTCCCATCAGCTGCCTGCTTCACTTTGTAGATCCATCTTGAACCCACCATTAATTTCCCTTCCGATCTTGGGACAATCTCCCATGCACTGTTTCAGACAATCAAATCATACTCTTCTACCATGGTGTCTACCCATGCGGATTCCTCCACAGCTTCCTCGAAAGAGGATGGCTCCGTCACGACACATTTGCTCACAAGAGCCATGTATCCAGTGTACCGATTCGGTGACTGTCTTTGCCTGCGCTCTGCTGGAGGTGGTCCTACAACCTTATTTGCATCTTGAGCCAGTCACTCAGCTTCAGTAGTGCGCTTTCGCCTTCTGATGGTTGGCGCTGCATGAGTGGTCTCCATTACTCCATGAACTTCCTTTTGTGGTTGATCCACGTCCTGAAGCTCATCCTTAGGAACTAATAGCTCCTCATCTGCATGCAAGTGTGGCTCCCTCTCAAGCAAACACTTCATGGCTTTCTCCTCCTGAAATTTTATATCTTGTCGAACAACAGTCTTGCGACTGTTTGGAAAATACACACGATAGTTGTGGGGCGTATCAGTGTACCCCACAAATATCCCAACCTCTGCGGTCGGCTCCAACTTCTTCCTGGCATCCTTGGTCACATGCATGTAAACAGGAGAACCAAAAATCCTCAAATGGGAAATATTAGGCCTCTTACCAAAATAAGCCTCCTCAGGTATACTCATGCCAAGTATCTTGTGAGGACAACAGTTGTGCACATATATTGTAGTATTGCATGCCTCCGCCCACAAGTGAAGGGGTAGGCTCTGATCATGCAACATCGCCCGTGCAGCACCCACGATCGTTCTGTTCTTCCGCTCAGCAACCCCGTTCTGCTGTGGGTTATGGGGAGCTATGAGCTCTCTTTGAATTCCTTTTGCGCTGCAGAAATCCTTGAACTCACCAGAGATGAATTCACCACCATTTTCACTCCTAAGAGCCTTCACCTTCTTCCCCGATTCATTCTCGGCCAGTGCTTTGAACTCACAGAACTTTGAGTATGTCTCGCTCTTCTTCTACATGAAGAAGATCCAGCACTTTCGGGAGAAATCATCAACGAAGATCACGTAGTACCTGTGCTTTGTCGTCGAAGAAACTGAGAAAGGTCCACACACGTCTGTGTGAATTCTCTCAAGGATGGTCGTGGCGCGACTATCGTTCTCGTGAAAGGTGGCTTTCACAAACTTTCCCAAAATACACCCCTTGCACTGATCTAACTGCGCAAGAGTGCCTTTAGGAAGCCCAGTAGAAATCTATTGCAGTATCTTCAAGGCGCCATGGTGAAGGTGGCCCAATCTCCGGTGCCACATCTCGCCATCATCTTGGCTCACCACTCCTTCTGCCTTGCATGCCATTGCTGAGCAACCATCTACATGCAACTGATAAAGGTTCTTGACTTGAACCCCTATCTTCCGGGTTTCTCCAGTTGCCTTGCTGCGCAGGAAATCCTTTCCCTCGCTGAAAACAACATCATATCCCTTGTCTTCTAACATCGCCACAGAGATGAGATTCTTATTCAATCCTGGAACATGCATCACTTCCTTCAATACGAAGGGTTTACCAGACTCCCTCTCAAAGGAAATGGTATCGATACCGGTCGCACTGTATCTACCATCATCGCGCATCTCGATGTGCACTCCAAGACCTTTCTCATCCAGATCAGAAAACAAATCTCGATCTCCTGTCATGTGAAAAGACGCACCACTGTCCAAGAACCATACCGATCCCATCACACTTGATACCAAGCATGCAATCAGCGAAAAATACAGCTCAAACTACGAGGCTAAGGCCTCTCCCACTGCAGATCCAGCAGCTTTCTTATTTTTCTTCTTCTGTGGACAATTTGTGGCATAGTGTCCGTGTTGGTGATAGTGAAAGCACTTCACCTTGGACATGTCCTGCTTTTTGCCTTTCGCGCCGGTATGAGAAGCTTTCTTGTTCTTCCCCTTCTTTGCTTTGGCAGCCAAAGCGTAATTTTCTTCATCAGGTGCCTTTGATGAAGATCCGTCTCTGGTATTCTGCCTTATCTCCTCTTGCACAAGATCCGACCAAAGTCTCTCCCATCCTGGCAATTTCTCCCGACCATTGACCGAGTCCTGATAGGAATGCCAACTCTTTGGAAGGCCAAGTAGAGCTAAGCTCAGCTAGTCCTCATCATCGATAGTCACCCCCACACTTCCCATCTCATCCCGGCATTGGGTGAACTTCGTGAGATACTTGGGCATATTGTCTCCTTTCTCACACTTTATGTTTCTGAGTTTATCCTTGAGTGCCAACTTCCTCTGGTCGCTCTTTCTTTGGAATAGATTTGTCAATTCTTTCCACATCAAGTATGGAGTAGCCTTTCCGTGGAGGCTAGACACAATGTGATCCCTCATGCCCTCCAACTGAATCCTTCGACACTTTGTTTTCTTCTTTTGCCAATCCTTGACTTGAGCAGCATCAGTAGGTTTTGGGACATCCGCATCTATGAACTCTTTCAACCCATTATCATCTAACATTGCCTCCTTCTTGTCCTTCCATGCAATATAGTTTGAGTTTCCCTCAAGGGCATACTCCAATCGCAATCTGTTGAAAGACATTTCAACTTTGACACCAAGAAAACACTGCTGCAAATTCGAATTCCACCAGCAACCAACTCAACCGCCTCAGATCTAAGATTCGTGAGAACACAATATTTCTTGTACAGAGATCGAATGTATGGGAATTCACCGGATATCTCACCTTCCAAAAGAAGGATGAATCCAGAGGCTACCTGGCCCGATTACAGACTCTGCCTGAAGAAATAAAACGTAGTCACTTCCTGAATAATAGATCTGATCATCAATCCTCGCTTTGATATCCTGTAGAAATCTCTTCTACAAATCAACCTGGCTCCGATACCATGTAGAAATTTTGAATAATTTAACACATATTCAATGGAGATTACCCTGATCATGTACTATTGTGGAAACATACACAATACATAAGCTCCTCTACGTTGATCATCAATATAGCAGCATCAATAACAATAAAACATCAAGAGCATTCACACATTAACACAATATGTATCCCAGGGAAAGCATCTCACTAAAAA
>APFE031617110.1:2127-92060 GCA_000404065.3 Pinus taeda | reverse complement strand
AGCAGCTAATCCGGTCATCCTCAAAGCACCAACTCAAGAGATAAGAGGTCCTGACAAGTCCCCTTCCCCTTTCAGTTTTTAATAAGAAGTCTAGAAGTTAAAAATATCCGTGCCTCTGATAGAACTTGCAAATAGTGAAGTTTTTAGAAAGCCTATCCTTGATGCTCTTGAGCTGAAAGCCACACAAGCTCCCACCGACTATGTCAATTTGCAAGATGACAAGCCTCCAGTTGTGCTTAGCCCAATGACTGAGCCTACTGATGATAATTCTCCATCATTGTATGTCTCCTTGACCATTCATGACAAAATCCTCCATAATTTCCTGCTAGACACAGGGGCTAGCCACAATTTGATGCCCAAAGTTGTCATGGAAGAGTTATGCCTTGATATCACCTAACCATATCATGATCTATTCTCCTTTGATTCAAGAAAGGTGAAATGTTTGGGATTAATCAAAGATTTAGCTATTACCCTAACTCAATTGCCCATGAAGAGTATGATGATGGAGATTGTGGTAGCATATGTCCCTCCTAATTTTGGCATGCTGTTGTCCAGAGGGTGGATTAAGAGACTAGGTGGGACATTACAGAATGATTTATCTTATGCCATTGTCCCAGTTTTTGGAGGGGAAAGCAGGGGATTGTACAGAGAAGCACAACTGGCCTACATCACCAGTGATGAAAATAATCCTTCTAACATCCCATTTATGCTGTGGACACTGATTTTGGGGCATGTATTCTCCAAATAGAAGAATCTCAGAAGCCCTCAATGCAGATCAAGAAACCAGTAGTCCAGGTCGAGGGAGAGCAAGGAAGTCTAGTTTGGGAGATGTTCTTTGATGGAGCATGTTCAAAGCAAACTGTAGGAGCAGGGGTGGTGTTGATTTCTCCAAAAAAAGAAAGCACACATCTGTCTTTTAAGTTGGATTTCCATGTCACCAACAATATAACAGGGTATGAGGCTCTGATATTGGGTCTTAACGCAGCAAAAGGCAGAGGAATCAAAAGCATAATGGTGTTTGGAGATGCTTATCTTATCATTCAACAAGTAAACAAAACATTTCAAGCAAAGCACCCAAGGCTGAAAGCATACAGGGATGAGGTATGGAGACTCAAAGATTCTTTTGATAATTTTTGTATCTCTTATATCCCCAAAGTGAAAAATCAGCTTTCCGATTCCCTTGTTGTGTATGCTAGCATGTTTATTCCTCTCATGCCTCCCAGACTAGTTTATGAAGTCCAGATGAAATAAAGACCATCCTTGCCTCATAATTTCCAGCATTGGTGAAGATGATGATGAAGTGAATAGGTTTCTACAAGTCATTGATGAATTTTCCTAAATATAAATTGACGAAGAGAATGAAGCCTTGGAAGAAAATCCCCAGTCCCAGCTTAGAAATAGAATTGGCAAAGATAGCATTGTCCAACTGCCTAACAATCAGATACCTAAGGGTCTAGTTCCTTTAGAAAATCTATTTGACCAGAATGATGTTCCATATAAGGCTTGCCCAAAAAGAAGATCAATCTGCAGTCTGTAAGCATAACATAGGGAGTCCAGAGCATCTAAGGTGTATAAATCTGTCTAGCCATCTATCTGCCGCCCAATATTCTGAATACTGCAATTTAATGAAGCAATTTACTGATGTCTTTGCCTGGGAATATAGTGACCTAAAAAATTATGACAAAAAGATCATCCGGCATAAAATTCCTTCAGAGAAAGACACCATCCCTTTCAAATAGAAGTTAAGAACAATAAATCCTTTGCTCCTCCCTCTGATTGAAAAAGAAATCAAAAAATTAATGGCTGCCAAAATCATAGTCCCTCTCAGATATTCAAAATGGGTAGCCAATTTGGTAGTGGTAAGGAAGAAAAGTGGAGAAATCAGGCTCTGCATTGATTTCAAAAACTTAAACAAACGCTCTAAGAAAGACAATTATCCTCTATCCAAAATGGAGCATTTGCTGCAGAAGGTCTCAGGAGCCAAAGTGATGTCTTTCCTGGATGGATTTTCAGGATATAACCAGGTTGTTGTACATCCAGATGACCAAGAGAAGACTGCATTCACCACTACTTGGGGAAATTTTATTATTCCAAGATGCCTTTTGGGCTGATGAATGCTGGAGCCACCTTCCAGATGGATATAAAATTTGTAGGAGAGAAGGAGAAGTTTGTCCTTGTCTACCTTGATGACATAATAGTATACTCCAGCAGCCATCATGACCATTTGCAGCATTTGAAGAAAGTGTTTTTGAAGTGCAGAAGGTTTGGGATTTCATTAAATCCTAAAAAGTCACAGTTTGCTCTAGAAAAAGGCAAGCTGTTAGGACACGTTGTTTCCACTGCAGGTGTTCGGATTGACCCAGAAAGAGTAAGAAAAATACAGACCTTGTCTGTCCCTAGATCAAAAAAGGATATCCAATCCTTTCCGGGCAAAATAAATTTTGTGAGGAGGTTTATATTAAATTCTGTTGAACTTTTAAAGCAGATTACCTCCATGTTGAAAAATGGGTCAGAAATCAAATGGTTTGATGCAGCAAGAAGATCCTTTGAGTCCATTAAGAAAGCTATTATGGAAGCTCCTACTTTAAGCAGTCTAGATTACAGCAAGGAGTTCCATATATTTTCATCTGCCTCTGATGACACCCTTGCAACAGTTTTATTGCAAGTAGATGAGGAAGGTTCAGAGCATCTAGTGGCATTTTTCAGCAAAACCTTAAGGGGTGCTGAGCTGAGGTATGATATCATCGAGAAACAAGCATATGCTATTATCAAATCTTTGAAAGCTTTCAGAATTTACATTCTGCATTCCAAAATAATTGTGTATGTACCCTCTGCTTCAATAAAAGATGTCTTAACGTAGCCTGATGCTGATGGAAGAAGGGCTAAATGGATTGCAAAGATAATTGAATTTAATATAGAATTGAAGCCCACCAAACTTGTCAGAGGTCAGGGCCTTGCCAGATTAATGGCTGAAGAAAATTGTAGAATGCTGGACATGAATTTGATAAGTATGATTTTAGAAAATGGTCAGACAATAGAAGAAACAGCTGAACCAGGGAAAAATCAGTCATTAGCAGAAAATATAGCTTCATGTGATTGGTACTCTGCAATAGCTCAATTCTTGTTGAAGCTAGAAGTTCCTCCAGGCCTTAGTTGAAGCCAAGCCAGAACTAGTAAACTCAGGGCAGAAAAATATTGCATTCATGAAAACTTACTCTACTGGAGGGACCCCTCTGGGATTCTTTTGAGGTGTCTGGACAAAGAACAATCCATGGAAGTGATGCAACAGTTTCATTCCAACCTATGTGGAGGGCATCATTATTGGAAAACTACAGCCCACAAGATCCTGAGGGCTAGGTACTATTGGCCCACCTTGTTTGCTGATCTCTTTTCATTTGTTAAATCTTGTGACATATGCTAGAGGTTTGAAGGAAAACAAAAATTGAAGTCCTAGCCATTAAAACCCATACATGCTAGTGGTCCTTTCTAGCAGTGGGGCTTGGATTTCATTGGAGAAATCAATCCACATTCCAGTGGCCAGCACAGATGGATCCTAGTAGTCATTGACTACTTCACTAAATGGATTGAGGCCATCCCTACCAGAAAATTTGATCATCATGTGGTCATGAGGTTCTTGACAGAGAATATATTCACCAGATTTGGCTGTCCACATAAACTGGTTACAGACAATGCAACAGCCTTCATGGCAAAAGAATTGGTGGACATGTGTGGTTCAATGGGCATTAAACTGGTTCATTCCACCTCATACTACCCTCAAGGAAATGGTCTGGTAGAATCTTCCAACAAAATCCTAATAAGGATAATTACAAAGATGTTGGAAGATAACAAAAAGAATTGGGATTCTAAGCTTAGGTATGCACTGTGGTTTGACAGGGTAACCACCAAGAAATCCATAGGGAGTTCTCCATTCAAGTTGGTATATGGCACTGAGGTTGTGTTCCCAATTCAGTTAACCATCCTCGTGGCAAAGTTCTTGCAAGAAGAGTAGAATGAGGAAGAAGACACGGCAAAAAGGATCACTGATTTAGCAGAAGTACATCAAATCAGAGAACAGCTGGTTGAAAGGTCCGTGGCACACCAGAACAAGATCGATGAAGCTTTTGATAGAAGGAAAAAAACAAATAACTTTTAGGTTGGAGACTTGGTTTTTAAGTGGGTGTTGTGGCGAAAACACAACCCCGCCATTATTGATTTGCTCAACTCAAATAATGGGGACCCTTTCTATAAATTTTTTTGGCTAAACACCCTTTAAGATTTTTATTTAGTTGATTATCGTACGCTTTTGTTAATTTTTCATTTTCTTTGGATTATTGTTTTGATTGCTTTGTTAGAATCAATTTTTTATAAGCTTCCCATTGACACTTGTTTCGCCTCATTTGGTTAACTGGTTTGAAAATGGCACTCCTTTGAAGACTCATCATTTATCTACCATGGGTTAAAAATGTATAAAATGTACAATATTGCATTTTGTAAATAAATTAGTTCAATAGCGTATTCATTTTAAATATTAATCCATAGCGAGTTTTTGCTAACATTTTTCAATTTTTAGTTATGCAGCCAAATTATTAAGCATCAAGATTTAAGAAATTCACTCCAATTTCTAAATCAAATCCTAATATCGAAAACCCAAATATTCAAGTGACTGTAGTTTATTTTTATTTTTTCAAGTGGCTGTAGTTTAGAAAATTTCACAACTTAAATAAATTTCAAAATAAAAACTGATATTAAATCTTAATTAAATTAATTAATTATTATTTATATTTATATTATATATATATAAATATTTCGCAATCGAGAGTTATTATCGCATCGGGAGTTTTAATTTGACACATTTTAAAAAGCCTCGACATTTAATATCCCTAATCGTCGATCGTTAAAAGGGCATGTATCGCATCAGAGGTTTGTTATGTGACACATTTATGAAACCCCGATCCGATATGTTGATTGCGAAAGTCAAAGGGCATGGGGGTTTTTATTATAAGCTTTACGTTTTGGGTTTTCATTTGAATTTGAAATGAATCACCCATACGTGAGCATAATTTAAAGTGAAGTAGGCTAGTTGTGAAATGGGAGTAGTAGGATTAGTTTAATTAATATTAAATAATTTTATATTAAAATAATAATTTTTAATTTAATTAATATATAAAATTTAGTTAATCTAATTAAATTAATTAAATTATTATTAATTATTAATTAATTTGTTAACTATTATTTATATTCATATTAATTAGGTTATAAATAGTTAATATTTTAGTTAGATATTAATTAATAAATAGATTAATATTAATTAACAATTAGTTTAGTTTATAATTAGCTATTAAATTAGAATTAATTAGAGACTAATTTAAAATTAGTTTTCAATTACAATATTTTTAGCCCAACAATAAAATTTCTAGATTCATGCCAGATTTGACCCATCAACTTTGGAGGCTCATAAATTGAGTTATACTTGGCCAAATGAGGCCCAGGATGGCTCATTGGAAAGAGAAAATCAAGGAGAACATTTTTGAGGAGGTTTCACTAACTGATTTAATCATTTATTGGGTAAAAAATCAGGTAGAAGATCAAGCTCCGAATTTTGAAAACAAAATCAATTTTCTGATTTATTTTCTTCATTTTCATTTGTCCAAAGCCTCTTTTAATTGCAGATCCATTGGTTAATAATATCGTTGGCCAATTAAACCACCCCAAATATCAATAGAGAGCTTATATTTTATTTTAAATAGAATTTGATTGGATTTGATTTAATTGCCAGAAATGATATTTTGGTTGCATCTTAATTTATTTTGATTTCTTTTTGCAGGAAAATGGTGGAAGAAATATGGGGAAAATGATCTCAATCAATGAGAATGCTCCAACAATTGAAGATTAGAATTTTTTAGCAAATAAAATTGGATTTGACAGATTTCTCTTCAACAAACTTTCCTCTCAAGAATTCCTTCAAAAATATTATAAATAGCAGATTGCAGAATGTAATAGGGGGCTGCTCTCCTCTGCAATTCTATACTTCAAAAAGCACTACTGTAATATGAATTTAGAGTTGTAGGAGGGAGAAGAGAAAAATCTCAGATCTGGGGATTATTGAGGATTTTTTCTTTGTATCTTGAATTATGTATTAGGGGCAGAGTTTGCACTACTGTTGCTCTAGTTTTGAAAGCAGAAGTTCAAGCAATGTAAATGATTGTTGGAGATCGAGGTCAGAGAAATGGATGCAATAAATTGGTATTTCTAATACTATTGTTTCAAATATCAGTTTTATTTTTATGGTAACAGGAATGTCTCATTTTTATTCATGTTTGTGCATTATTGTCAATATGGGTAATTTGTCTCAATGTTGTTATTATATATCTCTGGTCTTATGGATTAAATTCTGATTTCTGAGTAACTACTTGCTCAAAAATCTATCTTTTAAAACTGATTTATTAAATAGTAATGTGTTATGAACTATTTCTACATATTATTGTTTAATTATTGGTTTATTGATTTGATAATCAATATCATTTTTGTGAACTACTTCCGGGAATGTTGTTGATTTATTATTTTAGTTAATACGTCTCAATAGGATGTGTTTTGGTATCCATAATGTTAGTTAATTGAACTACTTCATTAACCTGATATTCATTATGAACAAGACATATTTAAATCCCAATATTTTAATTATCTTGCTCTTAGTTGGGTTAGATCTATATCTGCCTAATTAAGATAAGATTTAGATTAGTTTATTTTTCTTGCATTATAGAATAAGCATGCGTTTAGAGTAATTTCTACATTCTTTTAAGTCCTCTCCTCAAAGAGGCAAAATCTTAGTTGTGGCTTCGCTGAACCCAAATCAGCTTAAGGGTCATTCTCTTGCCTGATCAGCAAGAAGAAGTGATCTGATATCCCTGTCTATTGGTAGGTAAAGATACATCATAAACCAATAGCAATAGGGAGAAGGTAACTGGACCTGGGTAAACCAGTCGGAGCCACCACATCAAACATAAAAGGAGCTGCTTTAAGGTTCGAACCGTTTGGTTATCCCCCATTGTTGTTGCAACAATTTTCGAGGCATCAACATTCTTGGCGCTAGAAGGAGGGCCTGAGACTTTTTGTCTATTGGAGTCTTTTCAATTTAACATTTTATTTATTGTGATGACTCCTGTTAAACTTCCAATTTGGAGTTTTATCTATGGACGCGCATCCTCCAATACTCCACTTGAAGTGGTAAGACTCTTGTCTCAGGTAAAATTTAGTGGTAAGGGAAATTCTTCTGCTTTTAATCATGTCTTTCAATTTATTCAAAACGTTTCAAATTATGATTTTCAAGGAATTGATGAAGGCATCTTATGCAGAATCTTTACTCTCACATTTGTGGCAAAAGCCAGAAACTGGTGTAAAACTCTTCCGGTTGCCTTAATCCATAGCTGGGATCAATTTGTTTCAATTTTCATTTGTAAATTTGACGGCTATGATTATGAACAGGTATGTGATGAAATTGAATATCTACGAAGGTTTGAAAATGAGTCTGTTAATGATTTTAATATTCGGTTTCACTTGAATTGTTTAAAATTTAAAGATGAAGATAAACCTACAGAAGAAAAATCACTAGATTGGTTTGAATATATTTGTTCTCTTCCTCCCATTCCCAATCAATATGAAATTGGTTCAAGTTTTGTTTCATCCCTTTATAACATAAATGACAATTCCAATATGGATGTGCAAATAAATTGTGATGAAGTGGTTTCACAAAGCTTGAAAAATATTTCTATTCAAATGCAAGAAGACAACATCAGCAATTTTGGAGAAAGAGCTGCCTTGGAATCTAAAAATTACTCTACGGTCAATTCAAAAAATCAAATAGAAAATCAACAAGTACAAGCAGCAATCAAAGTAAATAATAAAATGCAAACTGCTGTACAAATTTCTGAATTTTTCCATGATGAACAAATGCCGAAATTAGAGCAGCAAAACAACCTTCTTCAAGAAAGCATGAGCACACAAAGGAATGATCTTCCATCTGAAATTTACAATGAGCATAATGCACAAGAGTTCTCAAATAGAGACACTTTTAAATACATTGTTTCAGGTTCACATTTTTCCCTTTATCCTAATATTTTTAATGATGGTGATTTTTCCCCTCTTGGTATTAATGATATTTCAGAAAATAGAGAGGTTGATCTAAATGAATTACCATTAAGTTTTTATCAAGATAGAGAAGCAATTAACGATCATTCTTTTGCCATTAATGAACATGAAATTCTTGTTCCTCTTTGTTTGGATATATTGGATGAGATTGAAGGGAATTCTAGAGAATCTTGTGAGGTCATTTATGATAATTACTCTGATATTGAGGATGTTGATTTCAATTTTTCTCAAGAAAATCCTCATGATAAAATTCAAATAACATCTGAGAATGAGGAATGCTTCAATTTAGGAATTATCCCAACTAATCTTCCTTTTTGAGCAGGAAATTATTTTCATGATTTCACTATTCGGGGAAACATCCCAATTTATGATTCATATCATGATCAAACTCTCATCCCTACTTTTAGTCATAATTCGTTTTCTAATTCACAGGTTGGAATTCCAAATTATTCAAATTCCATAATTCTGGCCGATCCTTATGAAAAAGAAATTATTTCAAAACGATCCCAATTGTGCTGTAACATTAGTTGTAAAAATAGTGATTTCATTTTATTTTTATTTCATCACTTATTTTGTATAAAATTAGATTTTATTTCATATTTTATTTTTAAAATTTTTGATATATTACGCTGGCATATTGAGCACTTTACCATCAAACATTCAATTGATGCATTGCCCCATTGGAAAATTGAAGTTTTATATTATAATCGAGAGCATCAAAATCTATTTCAATTTCAATGTCAATTGATGTTAATTTCTTATCAAAATCTTCTATCTTCTCAAAGGCAATATCAACAAGAGAATGTATTTTTAGAAATCTGCCAGCAATCCAATTTAATTAAAAATTTTCCATTTCATTTAAAAGATTTCCATCCATTTTTCATTAATTCATTTGAAAAATATTTCGAAACTTTTCTCTCAAAGAAGATTGTTAATAACTTAACATTTGTACATAACAGTAACAATTTTTTCTAGGCCTTTGAATTTAAAAGGTCATCTTCAGAATCTGGCATGTTATCTCTTCCTTCGAACATTTCCCAATTTTTAATAGAAATCCATCCAGATTTCTATGATCCAATTGGTATTCAATTGGAAAGGAAATTTCAAGAGAAAGAGGTTTTAATTAAGTTGCTAACAATAACTATACATTCCGATTTCAGATTTATTTTCCTTAGTTTTGTTAGATTTGTATTTTTATTATTAACATTTGAACTGTACATATATGCAGGAATAAAAATGAGAGGATGGTTACACTGGAAATATGACTATACCTAGTCATTTTCATGTATATGGTTAGAATAGGAGTAGAATTAATTTAGTTAGTTTGTTTTATGTAGTTAATTTATTTTCAATAGTTTTGTAGATATAAATAAAACAAAGCAATCAACCCTTCTCATACATGTTCAGTGAAATCATTTTCTCCTTATCAGAAAGTTTTAATTATTGTTTTCCTTTTTAAATTTCTTGCAGCAATACCTCTACTCTGCCTATTTTAAATAATGTCTTGATTAAACTTAATTGAAGTTGCACTTGACATCAATCACCTCAAAGCCACTTTTCTTCATTTCGGGATTTCCTTCTAGGATTTTCTTTTAAAATTTATATGATAAGGATTTGAGGATATAAAAGCTTCATGATCCCATTATCCCATGAAATGTATGACTGTCTATGATAAACTTAATTTTGACTCAATCATTATTAGTCAGTCTAACCTTTCGTGGTAATCATGTGAAGTTCATATTATCTCACTCGAAATTTGCTAAGCTGACCTTAATGATGTCCATTTTGCTGTGTGCACACATTCAGATCTGTTTTAACATTTTCCCACAAATAGTGGCTCTATCCCATTCTAATCTTTAGTTTATTATTTGATGCTGCAATACGCATCATATTTATTTACTAAAGACATTATTAAACAATCACTATAACAATACAAATTTCTCTCAAGTTAATTCAAAATGAGTAGAGGTAATAAATTGTTGTTTCAATTCAAAAGGGAAATCTATTTTTATATTTATTTATGGTAAAGTTTATATTTTCTGAACATGAAAAAACAGATGTTATTTAGGTTGATTGCACACTTAGATTTAGAATAAATGATGAGATGATTTTGAACAAAGTCAAAATTTTGATAAAATCAAAGGAAGAATTTGAAGATTCATAAGGTAAAATCTGCAGACAATTTCCTTCCAGGTACGCATTTACAAGTTTGTCCTCATCTCTTATTAATTCTCTTTTCCTTAGTTTATTTTTGATTTGTGTTCTGTTTTATTTACAGGTTTTCACTGGTTTTCAAAAACTTGAAGTAAGCAGTAAACCCATTTCAAATTTGCAACAGGTTCAGGGAAATTTTACTTTTGATTCATTAGAATTTAAGATTTTTTAACTTTGCTTTTGTTCACTTAGAAAACCCAATTGAAATTTCAAGGAATATCATAAGACCATTCGCATCATAAGATTTCAGCGGAAGTAGTTCTTAGCATAACAAATTGTTCATAAAAGACCTCCGATGTATTATCTTACTCATATGCCATATCGCATTTCGCATATCGGAGCTTTGCAGTTGAAGTATACTTCCATTATCGTGAATCGCCGATCCTTGATAATCAACTTTACCGATATTGCAATGACCACATAATTCTGGACCCGATATGAAATTCAAATCAAATTCATAAAAAATATCACGTCCGTTCAATCACAATAAAAGTAAGGGCATAATTTTAAAGGGCCGATGTCTTGGATTTGATATGTTATTAAATTTTCATCATAAAATTATTGGGTCCACTCTTCATCACATATCGGTGTATCGAGAATTGTTACATCAGGTGCCTAAGATTGCCGATCGCGATCGCTGATTAGCCACGTCATTCATCGCATATCGGCATTCCAAGAAACATAGTGTTACATCAGAGGCTTAAGATTGCCGATCGCCGATTAGTTACGTCATTCATCGCATCGATAATATCGCAATCACCTCCTCGCATTTTTATTTATGGCCGTACCATTATTCCGAATTTGCAATGCGCAATATGCAAAATACAAATCGCGAGATGTGGTGTGCGATCTAATAATTACAGCATGACTGTCCCCAATTCGCAATATAACAACTCTTCAATAATGTGATTGCTACATCTCATCACACATATTTTCTTCACATCATCTCATATCAGAAATTTGCTATTTCAACCGCCAATGCGATAAACTCCAACGCATGCCTCTACATGCAATGCATATTATTTGATAAGGAATTGTGTTATTTTAAAAAACAAGCTTGGGTAACCACTATGGTAAAAAGCGGTTAATGACAATTTGCAACATATTCAAATCATTTCAACTTCTCATACATTTTAGTTTTAAATATATAATTCCATAATTAAAAATGGAATTCAAGACCTCTCTATCTTCATATTTAAATTTTATTATTTTGGATTTGGTCTTGATTCTGGACAATTTATAAAATCATAGAATTTATATGAAACTTATAATATTTTGAGAAACATTCGTTACTGCAAATTCTCATTCTCATTTATGATGCATTTATTTTAATTTCAATTCCTTTGAGCACTGAGCATTCCATTTTTACATTTTACTGCTTGCTTTAGTGTAAATAAAATAAACAATGATTTTGGGTTACAGGATTTTGGTTAGTTTGACTTCTTTATGTTTTTCATGTTAATTAAAATAAGAAGTCAGCTAGCTTGGAGAAACTGATACTTTTTCAGGTAAAAACAATTATAATGGTAAGATTCATGTACCCACTTTCAATAATTTCCATTTCGTTGCTTTAGTTTCAGTTTTGTTTTTCTGATATATAAATCTATTTTGCAGCTCTTCATAAAAACTTTCAATCTTATGCCGGATCATATTTTTGAAGTCCATACTCTTCTTCTGGCTTAATTTCAAGAAGCAGCGATAATCTTCGTTGAAACAGCTACATCAGGTAGTTTCTCAACCTTTAGTTAGGCATCTTGTTTTTGTTAGAAAATGATTAAAATGATGCTTTGAAACAAGAAGATTGATACTAGATAGGAAGCTTTCATTGTGGCTAAATTTTAACGTCACTGCTATCCAAAAAGCCTAAAATACTTACAACCCTGCAAGGTATGATTTTCATAAATCTCAACAAAAGAAAGACTGATTACATGATTATTTTCTTTTCCTTCATATTGTTGAGACATTGGTATAAACATTCTTGTTTGAGTCTATCTTTTGAAACTTAGATTTTCCTTTCCACTTTTAAAAATTTCTTCATTTTTGTTTTGTTTGCTGATTTCTTTTTTCACTTTAGCATAAGAATTCTTTTCTTTTTGTTTTCACTTTTGATTTTGGTGACTTTGCCGTGATTCATGTGGAAGGCCTTCTTGTTACCTAACTATGGTCAGCATACATGGAGAAAAATTGTTAATAGTCACCTATTAGTTTTTTCTTAAATCTCTTAGTAAAGTTTGATTTTCTTATTATAAAGGTAGGCATACTTAAAGAAGAGATTATCAATCAAGAGAAGTTGGTAAAGTATCATAAAATCTGGGGAGATTTTTTTCATCAAAATTGTAATTATTTTGAGATTTCAATATTTTATTAAGATCTTTCAAAGTTCTATTATCAGTCAAGAAAAGTTATTTTAACCAAGTAAAGACACTTTACAGCAAAGCATTTTTAACTTTGAAATTGTCATTCTTAACTCTTCAGGAGTCAATGATTCTCCCTGTCCCAAAGAGTTTTATTTTTCTAAAGTGTAATCCGAAAATATATTTAAACTTAAACGATAAGAGGTCTCATCATGAGCCTTCTTACCATGATCACAGGGGAAAATAGGTTGACATTACCAACACTGTTAAACAATCCAGGGTAATGGCTTAAGAATTTAAACAATTATAAGACAAGGGGTCTCATCACGAGCCAACTTGTTCAGTCCAATTATAACCAATGAATGGCATTTTCAACTATCTGACTACCAAACCAGGACAATGGATTTTAAGAAAAATAAAAAATAAAAATTCAAACAAAATAAACATATATAGATGGATTTATCTCTAGATCAATAATTCTAAAATAGATGGGATTCTGAATCATTTATGATTAAAAGGTAACCCTGTCGAGACTATAGATGTTTGCTGGCAGTAGTGGCTCTACCTGTGACAAATGAGTATATTTTAAAAGCTAAGCTGTAAAGTGACCGCTGCTTTATCTCTACAACTAATTATTGACTAATATAGAGTTTTGAAATATTTTAATTTATGAGAAATTTTAAGAAAAATTACAATTAGATGATTCTGGCTTTTATTCAGATTAATAAACCTAGTCAAGCATTTCAAGTATAA
This sequence comes from Pinus taeda, assembly GCA_000404065.3. Lineage (NCBI taxonomy): Eukaryota > Viridiplantae > Streptophyta > Pinopsida > Pinales > Pinaceae > Pinus > Pinus taeda. The sequence continues at coordinate 78,594 of APFE031617110.1, read as the reverse complement.
TTCTCTCTTCTTTAAATTATTTTACTTTAATTTTAGGAAAATCTCATTCATATCAAACAGAGATAACTGGTTCTTCTCCCGTGCGTCACCATTGTTGTGGTGAAAACACAACCCCCCCATTATTGATTTGCTCAACTCAAATAATGGGGACCCTTTCTATAAATTATTTTGGCTAAACACCTTTTAAGATTTTTATTTAGTTGATTATTGTACGCTTTTGTTAATTTTTCATTTTCTTTGGATTCTTGTTTTGATTTCTTTGTTAGAATCGATTTTTTATAAGCTTCCCATTGACGCTTGTTTCGCCTCATTTGGTTAATTGGTTTGAAAATGGCACTCCTTTGAAGACTCATCATTTATCTAGCCTGGGTTAAAAATGTATAAAATGTACAATATTGCATTTTGTAAATAAATTAGTTCAATAACGCATTCATTTTAAATATTAATCCATAGCGAATTTTTACTAACATATTTCCATTTTTAGTTATGCAGCCAAATTATTAAGCATCAGAATTTAAGAAAATCACTCCAATTTCTAAATCAAATTCTAATCTTGAAAACCCAAACGTTCAAGTGACTGTAGTTTATTTTTATTTTTCCAAGTAGCTGTAGTTTAGATAATTTCACAACTTAATTAAATTTCAAAATAAAAATTGATATTAAATCTTAATTTAATTAATATATAATTAATTTAATTAAATTAATATAATTAAATTAAATATTATAATTAATTTAATTAAATTAAAATTTAATATATAAAAAAAATATATATATATATATAAAACTTATTTCGCAATCGGGAGTTTGTATCGCATCGGGAGTTTTAACTTGACACATTTTATAAAGCCCCAACATTTCATATCCCCGATCGCCGATCGTTAAAAGGGCATGTATCGCATCGGAGGTTTGTTATGTGACACATTTAAAACCCCGATATCCCTTCATTCCCTTATCCGATATGCCGATTGCGAAAGTCAAAAGGCATGGCGGTTTTTATTATAAGCTTTACGTTTTGGGTTTTCATTTGAATTTCAAATGAATCACCCATACGTGAGTGTAATTTAAAGTGAAGTAGGGTAGTTGTGAAATGGGAGTGGTAGGATTAGTTTAATTAATATTAAAATAAATATTTAATATTAAAATAATAAATTTTAAAAATTAATTAATATATAAATTTTAATTAATCTAATTAAACTAAAAATTTAATTATTATTAATTATTAATTAGATTAGTTTGTTAATTATTATTTATATTCATATTAATTAGTTTATAAATAGTTAATATTTTAGTTAGTTAGATATTAATTAATAAATAGATTAATATTAATTAACAATTAGTTTAGTTTATAATTAGCAATTAAATTAGAATTAATTAGAGACTAATTTAGGATTAGTTTTTAATTACAATATTTTTAGCCCAGAAACAGAATTTCCAGATTCATGCCAGATTTGACCCATCAACTTTGAAGGCTCATAAATTGAGTTATACTTGGCCAAATGAGGCCCATGATGGCTCATTGAAAAGATAAAATCAAGGAGAACATTTTGGCGGAGGTTTCACTAATAGATTTAATTATTTATTGGGTCAAAATTCAGGCAGGAGATCAGGCTCCGAATTTTGAAAACAAAATCAATTTTCTGAGTTATTTTCTTCATTTTCATTTGTCCAAAGCCTCTTCTAATTGTAGATCTATTGATCAATGATATCCTTTGCCAATCAAATCATTCCAAGCATCGATACAGAGCTTATATTTGATTTTCAATTATTTATTTAAATAGAATTTGATTGGGTTTGATTTAATTGCCAGAAATGATATTTTGATTGCATTTTAATTTATTTTGATTTCTTTTGCAGGAAAACAGTGAAAGAAATATGGAAAAAGAATCTCAATCAATGAGAATGCTCCACCAATTGAAGATCATGATTTTTGAGCAAGTAAAATAGGATTTAGCAGATTTCTCTTCAAAAAACTCTTCTCTCCAAAATTCCTTCACAAATATTATAAATAACAGATTGCAGAGTGGAATGAGGGACTGCTCTCCTCTGTAATTTTAGACTTCTGAAAGCACTATTGTAATAGGAATTTAGAGTTGTAGGAGAGAGGAGAGAAAATCTCAGATCTGGGGATTATTGAGGATTTTCCCTTTGTATCTTGAATTATGTGTGAGGGGCAGAGTTTGCACTATTGTGGCTTTAGTTTTGAAGGCAGAAGTTCAAGGAATGTAAAGGGCTGTTGGAGACCAAGGACAGATAAATGGATGAAATAAATTGGTATTTCTAATACTACTGTTTCAAATATCAATTTTAATTTTATGGTGACAGGAATGTGTCATTTTATTAATATTTGTGCACTATTGTCAATATGGGTAATTTGTCTCAATTTTGTTATTATGTATCTCTGTTTTTTATGGATTAATTTCTTATTTTTGAGTAACTACTTATTCTGAAATCTGTCTTATGAAACTGATTTATTGAATGGTAATGTGTTGTGAACTATTTCCACATATCATTATTCAATTATTGGATTTATTGATTTGATAATCAATATCATTTTTGTGAACTACTTCCTGAATGTTGTTGGTTTATTATTTCAGTTAAGAGGTCTCAAGAGGATGTGTTTTGTTATCCATAATGTCAGTTAATTGAACTACTTCATTAATTTGATATTCATTATAAACAAGACATATCTAAATCCCAATACTTTAATTATCTTGCTCTTAGTTGGGTTAGATCTATATCTGCCTAATTAAGATAGGATTTAGATTAGTTTCTTTTGCTTGCATCATAGAATAAGCTTGCATTTAGAGTAAATTCTACATTCTTTTAAGTCCTCTTCTCAAAGAGGCAAAACTTTAGTTGTGGCTTGGCTGAACCCAAATCAGCTTAAGGGTCATTCTCTTGCCTGATCAGCAAGAATAAGTGATCTGATATCCCTGTCTATTGGTAGTTAAAGATACATCAAAAACCAATAGCAATAGGGAGAAGGTAATTGGACCTAGTTAAACCAGTCGGAGCCACCACACCCAACGGAAAAAGAGCTGCTTTAAGGTCCGGACCGGGTGGTTATCCCCCATTGTTGTTGCAGCGATTTTCGAGGTATCAACACTATTGGCGCTAGAAGGAGGGCCTGAGACTTTTTGTCTATTGGAGTCTTTTCAATTTTAATATTTTATTTATTGTGATGGCTCCTCTTAAACTTCCAATTTGGAGTTGTATCCATGGACGCACATCCTCCACTACTCCACCTGAAGTGGTAAGACTCTTGTCTCAGGTAAAATTTAATGGTAAGGGAAATTCTTCTGCTTTTAATCATGTCTTTCAATTTACTCAAAATGTTTCAAATTATGATTTTGAAGGAATTGATGAAGGCATCTTATGCAAAATCTTTACTCTCACATTTGCGGCAAAAGCCAGAAGATGGTTTAAAACTCTTCCAGTTGCCTCAATCCACAGCTGGGATCAATTTGTTTCAATTTTCATTTGTAAATTTGACGGCTACGATTATGAACAGGTATGTGATGAAATTGAATATCTACGAAGATTTGAAAATGAGTCCGTTAAAGCTTTTAATATTCGATTTCACTTGAATTGTTTAAGATTTAAAGATGAAGATAAACCTACGGAAGAAGAATCACTAAATTGGTTTTAATATATTTGTTCTCTTCCACCCATTCCCAATCCATATGAAATTAATTCAAGCTTTGTTCCATTCCATTACAATATAAATGAGAATCCCAATTTGGATGTGCAAATAAATTGTGATGAAGTGGTTTCACAAAGCTTGGAAAATATTTCCATTCAAATGCAAGAAGACAACAACAACAATTTTGGAGAAAAAGCCGCCTTGAAATTTGAAATCTACTTTGAAGTAAATTCAGAAAATCAAATCGCAAATCAGCAAGTACAACCAACAATCAAAATGCAAACTGCTGTACAAATTTCTGAATTTCTCCATGATGAGCAAATACCAAAATCAGAGAAGCAAAGCAGCGTTCTTCAAGAAAGCATACGCACACAAAGGAATGATCTGCAATCAGAAATTTAAAATGACCATAATACACAAGAGTTCTCAAACAGAGACAGTTTTAAATGCATTATTTCAGGTTCACATTTTTCCCTTTATCCTGATATTTTCAATCATGGTAATATTTTTTCTCTTGGTATTAATGATTTCTAGAAATTAAAGAGGATGATTTGAATGAATTACCATTAAATTTTTATCAAGATAAAGAAACAATAATTGATCATTCTTTTTTCAGTAATGAACATGAGATTTTTGTTCCTCCTTGTTTAGATATATTGGATGAGACTGAAGGGAATTCTACAGAATCTTGTGAGGTTATTTATGATGATTAATTTGATATTGAGGATTTTGATTCCATTTTTTCTCAAGATAATCCTCATGATAAAATTCAAGTAACATCTATAAATGAGGAACGTTTCAATGTAGAAATTATTCCAACCAATCCTCATTTTAGAGTAGCAAATTATCTTCATGATTTCATTATTCAAGAAAACATTCCAATTTATGATTCATATCATGATCAAACTCTCATTCCTACTCATAATCATAATTCGTTTTCTAATTCACAAGTTGGAATTCAAAATTTTTCAAATTCCATAATTCTGGTCAATCCTTGTGAAAATGAAATCATTTCAAAACAATCCCAATTGTGTTGTAACATTAGTTGTAAAAATAGTGATTTCATTTTATTTTTATTTTCTCAATTATTTTGTTTAAATTTATATTTATTTTCTGATTTTATTTTTCAAAATTTTCACACTTTTCGCTGGCATATTGAACACCTTACTATCAAACACTCAATTGATGCATTGCCCAATTGGGAAATTCAAGTTTTATATTATAATCATCAACATCAAAAGATATTAATATTCCAGTTTAAATCAATGCTAATGTTTCATCAAAAGCTTTTATCTTTTCAAAGGCAATGTCAACAAGAGAATGTATTTTTGCAATCTGGCCAGCAATTTAATTCAATTAATAATTTTCCATTTCATTTGAAAGTTTTCCATCCATTTTTCATTAATTCATTTGAAAAATATTTGGAAATTTTTCTCTCAAAGGAAATGGTTAATAGCTTAACATTTGTACATAACACTAAAAAAAATTTCCAGGCCTTTGAATTTGAAAACTCATATCCACAATTCGGCATGTCATCTCCTCTTTTGAACATTTCCCAATCATTAATGCAAATCCATCCAGATTTTTGTGATCTAATTGGTATCGAATTGGAAAGGAAATTTCATGAGAAAGAGATTTTAAATCAGTTACTAACAATAAATGTACATTTTGATTTCATATTTAATTTCCTTAGTTTAGTTAGATTTGTATTTTTATTACTAACATTTGAACTGTACATATATGCGGGAATAAAAATGAGAAAATGGCTACACTAGAAATATGACTATACCTAGTCATTTTTATGTATATGGTTAGAATAGGAGTAGAATTAATTTAGTTAGTTTGTTTTTAACAATTTTGTAGATTAAAAAAAATAAAACAAAGCAATTAGCCTTCTCATGCATGTTCACTGAAACATTTTCTCCTTATCAGAAAGTTTTAATTCTTTCTTTCCTTTTTAAATTTTTACAGCAATGCCTCTACTCTGCCTATTTTGAATCACGTCTTGATTAAATTCAATTAAAGTTGCACTTATCATCAATTGCCTCAAAGCCACTTTTCTTCATTTCGAGATTTCCTTCTAAGATTTTCTTTTGAAATTTATATGGTAAGGATTTGAGGATATAAAAGCTTCATGATCCCATTATCCCATGAAATGTATTGACTGTCTATGATAAACTTAATTCTAATTCAATCATTATTAGTCAGTCTAACCTTTCACGATAATCATATGAAGTTCATATTATCTTCCTCGGAATTTGCTAAAGTTGACCTTAAGGATGTCCATTTTGCTGAGTGCACACATTCAAATCTGTTTTGATATTTTTCTATAATTAGTGGATGTATCCCATTCTAATCTTTAGTTTATTATTTGATGCTGCAATACACATCATATTCATTTACTAAATACATTATTGAACAGTCACTATAACAATACGGATTCTTCTCAAGTTATTCATAAGAAGAAGAGGTAATAAATTGTTGTTTCAATTCAAAATGGGAGCCTATTTTCGTATTTATTTATGGTAAATTTTATATTTCCTGGACAAGAATAAACATATTTTATTTAGGCTGATTTCTCACTCCGATTTATAATAAATAATGAGATGATTTTGAACAAAGATAAAATTTTGATAAATCAAAGGAAGAATTTGAAGATTTATGAGGTAAAATCCGCAGACAAATTCCTTCCAGGTATGCATTTACAAGTTCGTCCTCATCTCTTATTAGTTTCTCTTTTCCTTAGTTTATTTTTGATTCGTGTTTTGTTTTAATTTGCAAGTTTTCATTTGTTTCCAAAACTTGAAGTAAGCAGAAAACCCATTTCAAATTTGCATCAGGTTCAGGGAAATTTTACATTTGATTCATTAGAATTTAAGCATTTTTAACTTTGCTTTTATTCACTTAGAAAACCCAATTGAAATTTAAAGGAATATCATAAAACCATTCGCATCATAAGATTTCATCGGAAGTAGTTATTAGCATTTCTTTTGACAACAAATTGTTTAATAAAAGACCTCCGATGTATTATCTTACTCTTATGTCATATCGCATTTCGCATATCAGAGGTTTGCAGTTGAATATACTTCCATTATCATGAAACGCCGATCTCCGATAAATGGCTTTACCGATATTGGGATGACCACATAATTCCGGACCCGATATGAAATTCAAATCAAATTAATAAAAAATATCGCATCTGTTCAATCGCAATAATGGTAGGAGCATAACTTTAAAAGGACCAATGTCTCGGATCCAATATGTTATCAAATTTTCATCATAAAATTATCAGGTCCGCTCTTCATCGCATATCGGCATCGCAAAAAATATACTGTGTTACATGGGGTACCCAAAGTTTGCCGATTGCTGATTAGCTACGTCATCCATCGCATCGCTGATATTGCAATCGTTTCATCACATTTTTATGCTCACATCACTTCTCTGAATCTACGATGTGCGTTTTGCGATATGGGAAGCATGATGCAATTAATTCTCCGATCTCTGATATAATATTTCTTTAATGATACGATTGTTTCATTTCATTGCACATGTTCTTATCGGCAATTTGCCATTGCAATCTCTAATGCGATAGCTTCCAATGCATGCCTTTGAGCCATTAACATTTAATCGATATATGGCATAGCAACAAAAGTGAAGTCTTGCAAATTAAAATTCAAGCATGGTGAAGAGACATTTGATGCGAATCATCCGATACAACGATGTGTTATTTTAAAAGCAAGCTTGGGTAATAATTATGGTAAGAAAGCAGTTAATGACGAATTTGCAGTACATTTAAATCATTTTGATATATTTCAGTTTCAAATATATAAGTCCATAATTTAAAATGGAATTCAAGACCTCTCTATTTCCATATTTAAATTTTATCATCATGGATTTGGTCTTGATTTTGTATATGAAACTAATAATATTTTGAGAAACAATCATTACTGCAAATTCTCATTCTCATTTCTGATGCATTTGTTTTAATTTCAACTCCCTTGAGCATTAAGCATTCCATTTTTACATTTTACTACTTGCTTTAGTGTAAGTAAAATAAATAATGATCTTGGATTATAGGATTTTGGTTAGTTTGACTTCTTCATGTTTTTAATGTTAATTAAAATAAGAAGTCAGCTAGTTTTGAGAAATTGATACCTTTCAGGTAAGATCAAAAGAAATTATCCAATGGTAAGATTCATGTACCCACTTTCATTAATTTCCATTTCATCACTCTAGTTTCATTTTTGTTTTTAAATTATGCTGATATAAAACTCTGTTTTGTAGCTCTTCATAAAATCTTTCAATATTCTGCCGAATCAGATTTTCAAGGTCTTATACTCTTCTCCTGGCTTTATTTCAAGAAGCAGTGATAATCTTCGTCAAAACAACTACACCAGGGAATTTCTGAACCTTTAGTTTGTTTCTTTAATCTTTCCTTTTTAGAAAATGATTAATATGATGTTTAGAAATAAGAAGATTCATATCAAACAGAAATTATTCATTGTGGCTGAATTTTACAATCACTATTATCTAAAAGCCTAAAGCATTCACAACTCTGCAAGGTATGTTTTTCTAAATCTCAACATAAGAAGGAATGATTACATGCTTATTTTCTTTTTCTTCATATTGTTGGAGACATTGGTATAAACATTCTTGTTTGAGTTTATCTTGCAAAACTTGGATTTTCCTTTCCATTCTTAGAGATTTTTTTTGTTTTAATTTTTGTTCGCTAATTTCTTTTCTTATTTTAGCATAAGAATTATTTTCTTTGGATTTCAGTTTTGATTTTGGTGACTTTGTCATTATTTATATGGAAGGCCTATTTGTTACCTAACAATGGTCAGGATACATGGAGAAAAATTGTTAATAGTCACCTATTAGCCTTTTCTTAAATCTCTTAGTAAAGTTTGATTTTCTTATTATAAAAGTAAACGTATTTAAGGAAGAGATTACCAATCAAGAGAAGTTGGCAAAGTATCATAAAACCTGAAAATTTCTTTTTCATCAAATTGTAATCATTTTGAGATTTCAAAATTTCATTAGGATCTTTCAAAGTTTTATTATCAGTCAAGAAAAGTTATATATAACCAAGTAAAGACACTTTACAACAAAGCACCTTTAACTCTGAAATTGTCATTCTTAACTCTTAAGGAGTCAATGATTCTCCCTATCCCAAAGACTCTTATTTTTCTAGAGTATAATCCAGAAATATATTTAAACTTAAAAGATAAGAGGTCTCATCATGAGCCTGCTTACCATGATCATAGGGGAAAAATAAGCTGACATTACCAACACTACTAAACAAACCAGGGTAATGGCTTATGATTGCAAACAATTATAAGACAAGGGGTCTCATCACGAGCTAGCTTGTTCAGTCCGATTATAACTAGTGAATGACATTGTCAACTATTTGGCCACCAAACCAGGACAATGGCTTTTAAGAAAAATAAAAAATAAATAAAAATTCAAAGAAAATAAACATTTATAAACAGATTTATCTCTAGATCAATAATTCTTAAAGAGATGAGATTCTGAATCATTGATGATTAAAAGGGAACCCTGTTGAGACTTTAGATGTTTGCTGGCAGCAGTGGCTCTACTTGTGATAAACGAGTATATTTTGAAAGCTAAGCTGTAAAGTGACCCCTGCTTTATCTCTACAACTAATTAAGGACTGATGTAGAGTTTTGAAATATTTTAATGTATGAGGAATTTTAAGAAAAATTACAATTAGATGATTCTTGCTTTTATTCAGACTAATGAACTTAGTCAAGCATTTCAAGCATAATTTTCTCTTCTTTAATTATTTTTACTTTAATTTTAGGAAAATCTCATTCATAACAAAGAGAGATAACTGGTTCTTCTCCCATGTGTCGCCATTGTTGTGGTAAAAACAAAACCCCCCCATTATTGATACGTCCACTTCGAATAATGGGGACCCTTTCTATTAAAATTTGGCCAAATACCTTTTTGGATTTTTATTTTAGTGATTGCCCTACGCTTTGTTAATTTTTTTAGTTTTCTTTGGATTCTTGTTTTGATTGCTTTGTTAGAATCAATTTTCTATAAGCTTCACATTGACGCTTGTTTCACCTCATTTGGTCAACTGGTTTGAAAATGACACTCCTTTGAAACTCTGATTATTTATGTAGCCTGGGTTAAAAATGCATAAAATGTACAATATCGCATTTTGTAAATAAATTAGTTCAATAATGCATTCAGTTTAAATATTAATTCATAGAGAGTTTTACTAACATTTTTCCATTTTTAGTTATGCAGCCAAACCATTAATTATCAGGATTTTAAGAAATTCACTCATTTCCAAATCAAATCCTAATCCCAAAAATCCAACCATTCAAGTGGCTGTAGTTTATTTTTCATTTATTTTCCAAGTGGCTGTAGTTTAGTGAATTTCATAACTAAATTTCATTAAAATTAAAATCAAAACAAAACATTGATTTTATATATTAAATCTCAAAATAATAATTAATTATATATAAAATATAATAATTTAATTAAATTAAAATTTAATATGTAAAATAATATATATAAAATAAAATCATCGCATCGGGAGTTTGTATCGCATCAGAAGTCTTGTTCGGAACACATTTTAAAAAGCTCTGATACATATCATACCCCGATGCCAATATCGGATTGGGGATTTTGCATTGAGACAAACTTTATGAACCTCGATACCCTCCCGACGCCGATTGTCAATTTGTTTTCCATCGCATCGGGACTTTGGCATGATGACAAGTTTGAGGGCCTCCATACTTCCGACTCTCCGATTGCGAAGAGTCAAACCATGGTTAAAAGGCATAAATTTTATAACATGCATTTCTTTACAAAACTCACTCATACGATGGTGAATAAGTGAGGAAAGGTAAGTAAAGTAAGGTAGGTTAGTTGTTTTTATTTATTTAAAATAGTTTATATATTTAATAATAAAGATTTAAATTATTAGAATTAATATTATATAGAAATTTAATTAAAAAATAAATATCATTTCAGATTAATATTAATTAGTTTTTAAATTAAATTAAATTGGTTTTAAATATTAATTAAATATCAGTTAGTTAAATTAATAAATATTTTATTAATATTAGTTAATTTATAAATTACAATTATTAGGAATTAATTAGAATTCTAATTTAGGATTTAATTTTTAATGAGAATTTTGATTTTTTTTAGTCCAGCAACAGAATTTCCAGATTCATGCCAGATTTGATCCATCAACTTTGGAGGCTCATAAATTGAGTTATACTTGGCCAACTGAGGCCCAGGCTGGCTCATTGGAAAGAGAAAATCAAGGAGAACATTTTGGAGGAGGTTTCACCAACAAATTTAATCATTTATTGGGTCAAAAATCAAGCAGAAGATCAGGCTCCGAATTTTGAAAACAAAATCAATTTTCTGAGTTATTTTCTTCAATTTCATTTGTCCAAAGCCTCTTCTAATTGCAGATCCATTAATCAATGATATCCTTTGCCAATCAAACCATTCCAAGCATCAATACAGAGCTTATATTTTATTTTCAATTATTTATTTAAATAGAATTTGATTGAATTTGATTTAAAATGCCAGCAATGCCATGTTGATTTTATTGTTGCATTTTAATTTATTTTGATTTCTTTTTGTAGGAAAACGGTGGAAGAAGTATGGAGAAAAGGATCTCAATCAATGAGAATGCTCCAGCAATTGAAGATCATAATTTTGAGCAAGTAAAATTGGATTTAGCAGATTTGTCTTCAACAAACTCTCCTCTCCAAAATTCCTTCACAAATAGTATAAGTAATAGATTGCAGAATGTAATAAAGGGCTGCTCTCCTCTGCAATTTTAGACTTCTAAAAGCACTACTGTAATAAGAATTTAGAGTTGTAGGAGGGAGGAGAGAAAATCTCAGATCTGGGGATTATTAAGGATTTTCCCTTTGTATCTTGAATTATGTATGAGGGGCAGAGTTTGCACTATTGTGGCTCTAGTTTTGAAGGCATAAGTTCAAGCAATGTAAAGGGTTGTTGGAGACCAAGGATAGAGAAATGAATGCAATAAATTGGTATTTCTAATACTACTGTTTCAAATATCAATTTTAATTTTATGGTGACAGGAATGTGTCATTTTATTCATGTTTGTGCACTATTGTCAATATGGGTAATTTGTCTCAATCTTGTTATTATGTATCTCTGTTTTTTATGGATTAATTTCTCATTTTTGAGTAACTACTTACTCTGAAATCTGTCTTACGAAACTGATTTATTGAATGGTAATGTGTTGTGAACTATTTCCACATGTCATTATTCAATTATTGGATTTATTGATTTGATAATCAATATCATTTTTGTGAACTACTTACTGAATGTTGTTGGTTTATTATTTCAGTTAAGAGGTCTCAAGAGGATGTGTTTTGTTATTCATAATGTCAGTTAATTGAACTACTTCATTAATTTGATATTAATTATAAACAAGACATATCTAAATCCCAATACTTTAATTATCTTGCTCTTAGTTGGGTTAGATCTATATCTGCCTAATTAAGATAGGATTTAGATTAGTTTCTTTTGCTTGCATCATAGAATAAGCTTGCATTTAGAGTAAATTCTACATTCTTTTAAGTCCTCTGGTCAAAGAGGCAAAACTTTAGTTGTGGCTTAGCTGAACCCAAATAAGCTTAAGGGTCATTCTCTTGCCTGATCAGCAAGAAGAAGTGATCTGATATCCCTGTCTATTGGTAGTTAAAGATATATCATAAATCAATAGCGATAGGGAGAAGGTAACTGGACCTAGTTAAACCAGTCGGAGCCACCACACCAAACAGAAAAGGAGCTGCTTTAAGGTTCGGACTGGGTGGTTATCCCCCATTGTTGTTGCAGCGATTTTCGAGGCATCAACAGGTTGATGATGGATGATGTATCGGGATCATAACATTTGAAATGTATTATCATTATGTGGTTTGATCATGGATAGTCTAAATCTGAATACTGACCCATGTTTTATTCTGCAAATGTTATGATTTGGGTATGACTGGATTCTAAAATAGTTGTAAAGTTTTTAAGTTAGTATTTGCATTTCTGTACAATGGTTCGCTTTGGTAAAAGCGCATATACACGCTAGTTCGGCTCATCAGAGCAGTGTATACATTATGAAATGTGATATTTGAATTTGCAGTTGGTTCTAGTGGTTGTTGCCTTAAATACAGTTGCGTGTACACATGAGTTACCTTCATTGAAGTAGTGTGTATAAATTTGAATATGAAAAGAAAAAGATTGTTGATTTGACTAATATTGATTCACCCCCCTCTCAGTATTATTTCCAACAAAGACAGACAATGAAATCTTCAACGAAGGTGAAAAAAGAGGCTTTAAAGCAGCAACATAGGTAACCAAGCCAAGATATTGCATTATACATAAAGTTAATGCAATGTACTTAAGGGACAGAGTGTGTTTTAATGCACTAATATCCACATCCAGGGTGCATTATAAGAGTTTTTCTTAGAAAATAAGAAATCCAAGTCAAAAATCAAGGACTCAAATTACTTAGACGAGTGTGTATACAAATCACATGAATGACATGAGAGAAAAAAAACTGGCTAGCAATACGATCCCTAATGGAGTCACCTTTTATGTTGTATGGAATAATGATCAGATGAACTAATAATTTCCATCTCATATTTCCTCTAAAACCTAAGATAGACAGAATAAGGGATTGACTATCCTAAGAAATGACCCATTTAGCAATGTAAAAAATAAAGCAAGATTGTCAAAGTAATTCTAAGGAAGAACCCACTTGTATTTATGTGTAGATGAGTTGGATTTGTTAGTGTAACTGGGAAGTGCTCCTAGATATCTCTGAAGGATTATCCTGCACACCAAAGAAAACAAACTAAACCTTTTACAACATAATAATCTCATCAATCAAATTCATGATAGATAAACAACTAAGCATTACTGAATAAACTATTATAAGCCAAGATTCCAAACAATCATTGGTTAAACACAATAGAAATGATCATTGAACAATAGTTTGGAAGGAAGAACAATAGATCTATATATTAATGAAAAGAGGGAAGTTTACAACTAAGTATTGCAATTGCAACATGAATTCTTCAAATCCTAGCTCCAATACTCTCTCGAAATGGTGATATCAACAACATAACCATGCTTTGAATTCTGATCCCTTTCTCAATAACTAAAGTCTCAATTTATAAGTGTTGGGTATACAACAAAAGTCCCACATTGACTAGAAGTGGGGAGGATCATGGGTATATAAGGATGGAAAAATATCTTGATTGGTATGAGGCCTTTTGGGGTAAAGCCCAAAAACAAATCCATGAGGGCTTAGGCCCAAAGTGGACAATATCATACCATTGTGGAGATATGTGGTGTCCAGAGTTCTTACAAGTGGTATCAGAGCCAAGTTCCGAAGTTAGCCAAATGGATGAATCCTCAAAATGCCAAACGAAGGTGGTGGGCCCCAGTAATATCACGATGGGATCTGTGGATGAGCTCGGTTAGACAGGTGGTGTGCTCCGGATTCTTCATGGACGTGTCCTGGTCCCAACATGGTGAAGAGGAGTTGACCTGGGATAGAGCAAGCTTTTGAGGCAGGTGGTGCTCCATGTAAGGCGTGTGCTTCCAACGCATTGGAGAAGAGAATCTTGGTTGGTAGAGAGTGGATGGATGGATAATCATTTGAGGGGAGGCTCGATGGTCCTTTGTTCGAGGGGAGGATTGTTGGGTATACGACCAAAGTCCCACATTGATTAGAAGTGGGGAGGATCATGGGTATATAAGGATGGACAAATATCTCCATTGGTATGAGGCCTTTTGGGGTAAGTCCAAAAGCAAATCCATGAGGGCTTAGGCCCAAAGTGGACAATATCATATCATTGTGGAGATATGTGGTGTCCGGAATCCTTACACTTAGCATGAAAATATGATCATAACCATTTGAAGGCTTATCTCTCTCCATCATCCTTGTTTCCTCTTGAGTGCATCTAGCCAATAATTCATCGAAACCAGGATTCCTGTCATTGTTGAGGATGGTGGTTTAAGCACATCCCATGCTCTTATAAGACCTCTAGGTGCAATGAGAGTGAGCTCCCTATCAACAACAACTTCTCCAATAGATAGAAGGTCATTCTTGATTTGTGTGATCCTCATAAAGTAGGATTGGACACACTCCCCTTTTTCCATTTTGACATCCTTCAACTTGTTCTTGAGAAAGAGGATTTGATTTGCATTATTCACTTTGAACATCCCAACTAACTTGACATACATCTCCTTAGATGTTTCCAAATCAGAAATATAGGCAACCACATGCTTTTGAATGGAGTCTATGATAATTCTCTTAACTTTGACCTCAGCTTTCTTGTACTTTGTTTTTGCAGCAACATGTTCATTTGAAGGAGGCTCCACCATTCTTCCCTTTACATAGTCCATTACATCACACTCTTCCAAAGTCAAGTCCAAAGTCATCTTCCATGCATGATAGTCAGATTTGTCCTTATCCTAAGATTTGAAGTAGGTTGTAGAAGCCATTGTTCTTGGGCTTTGTCTTCACCTGGGCTCTGATACCATGTTAATTTTAGTTAAGAATGGTATGTTCTATGATTAGCACAATTTACTTCAATGTTTCCTAGCAGCCCGATAACAGTTTCCAATTTCCAATAACAATCACAATAATCACATCGACAGTAAAAGTAGATCGAACATGAAACAAAATGCAAAAGACAAGCCAAGACAAGAGGACACTAGATTTGGCGGATGCCAGGGAAAAGCCCCAATGTGGGGAAAACGTTTTGATCAAATCTTCTTAATATTATATCAAATGTTCAACAGAGAGAGAGAGATTACAAAAGTCAAATTGACTTGCCCAATTCAAAGTCAAAACAACCTTGTAAATTTCTGTAGTCAACTATAGTCAAACTTCAACCCTAAACATAAAAGTCAAAGCCAATCCAAAATAATGACAAAGTCAACAATCAAAC
This sequence comes from Pinus taeda, assembly GCA_000404065.3. NCBI lineage: Eukaryota > Viridiplantae > Streptophyta > Pinopsida > Pinales > Pinaceae > Pinus > Pinus taeda. Next base: position 62,964 of record APFE031617110.1, on the reverse strand, counting down.
TTGGTCAAACTGTTGTTTGAAATTTGTGGTCAACCTGCAATTTTTGGTATGCAGTCAAAGTGTTAATAATGCCTCGATTTCCACGCCAAAAGATGTGGCCTATTGAGACAGAAATAACCCCAAAAATCGAAGTCAAATGATGCTTGGAAGGTCATAGTCAACATTGGTCAAACTACATAACTTCTGTGATTTTTGGCCTTGTAATTATGTCTTGTAATTTTGTTCTCCTTGTGCCACACATGGGAGAGAGAGAATACCCAATGATGTACGAACCAATGAGGGAAGGAGATAAAATGTGTGAGAGATGAACATGCCAAATGAGGTGGGAGGGTGAAGAACATGTTTAATGGGCTTCATGAGCTTACATGATGATGTGGCCGACCTGAACAAATTGTACATGAGTGGGCATAAATTCAAAATCCTACTTTTGCTTGTCCAAATGAGATGATCTTTATATCAATCTCGGTCCTCTCGAAAGGATGAATCTAATACAATCATCATTTCCATCAAGAGCACTATCCTAAGGTGGGATTTGGCCCTAGTTTCCAATTTTAACAATGTGCCATTTGTGGAACTGTACTGTTCATTCTTTCTGCCACTCTATTTTGTTGAGGAGTCTTAGCTATGGAAAACTGTATTTTGATGCCATGTTGTTCACAAAAATTGAAAAACTCATTTGATATAAACTCTCCTCCTCTGTTAGATATAAGATATTTGATTTTTAGATCTAATTCATTTTCTACCAAAGCCTTGAATACTTTAAACTTATCAAATGCCTCATATTTATACTCTAGTAAACCAATTTAACACATTCTTGTAAAGTCATCAATAAATAATATGAAGTATTGTTCACCACGAGGAGACTTCTTTCTCATAGGACCACATAAATGAGTGTGAACAAGTTCAAGGGGTTTACTTGAAGTAGCTTCTTTAGATTTAAAATGAACTCTGGATTTCTTACCAAATTGACATGATTTGCAGATGCTATTTTTAGGTAGAGGGATGTTTGGCAAGTAACGAAATACTCCCATTGTGCTTGATTTGTATAACTGAGAAAAGCTAAGGTGCCCCAACCTTTTGTGCCAAAGCCAACTTTTTTTAGATTTGGTCAAATAACAGTGCTTTTGGTTTCCTTCTAAGACAAACATTTATTGGAGTTGTGGATTTAAGACATCTGTGGTATATATTTTTAGACATAGTTACCGGAGAATCCACAGTAAAAACCATTTTTCATCGACATTGCTTGGAGTTCTCATTCCCTTTATGATGATCTTACGTGTATCCAGATTTTTGACCACACAATTCTTTGATATGAAAATAACTTCATGCCCTTTATCACACATTTCACTAACACTTAACAATTTATGTCTTAACCTATCAACAAATAATACATTTCCAACCTTGAACTTTTTCTTTAAAAACACAGTGCCTTTCCCTTTGATAGCAACAACGAGATATTACCAAAAGTCACATTCTTTTGTTTCTTTATTTCATTAAAAGAAACAAACTTATCTTTGTCGCCTGTCATATGCTTTGAACACTACTGTCAATGTACCATAGATTTTCTTGGTCTCCAACATACAATGCTAGACCATAATTTTTAGAGGCATTAATTTTCTTTTTCCATACCTTGGGTGGTATTGTTTTTTATTCATGCTGGTAATATGACTTCATCCTTCTTCTGCATTCATTTTATTTGTGACCAAAGTTATTGCAAATAGAACATTCAATTTCATTATGGAGAGGTAAGAAAAAATTATAAGAAGTTTTCTTTTCCCTAGTCTCATTATGTTGTTTTCTTTCTTCTCTAGTCATAATTTTTTTATAGGCAACACAATGAACTGCTTTGTAATGAAAATTGTGACAAATGAAGCATTGACCATTGAAGTAAGAATAGTTGGGAGTATAATACCTTCTTGAGTAGCTTGCCTTTTCTTCACGGTAAGGTTGTTTTGTATGGGAAATATTTGATCCTTCATTCTTTTGTTGAGGTTTATAATTTTGATGAATGATTCCTTTTATCTTATTGACATAGCTTCCTATACTTGTTTCAAAAGACTTGATAGTTTTGATGTTTCACCATTTGGGTTGTATCCAAGACATGTCTTGATTAGAGGAGAGTGTTGCACTTTAATGATTTCTTCTAAAGTCTCAGATCCTTTAGCAAAGCTAAGATTTAGGGCCTTAGTTTTATCAAGTTCCTTTCTCAATCCCACAATTTCAAGTTCTAAGTTTTCACAATGCCTTTCCTTTTCTAAAAATTGGTTTTTCAAAGTTTTTCAACTAATTTAACTTCTTCTAGACAAATTTTTAGCTAAGTTATTTCTTTAGCAAGAGTGTTTTCTTTATGCACACTGATTTCCTTTTCTTGATTCTTGTTTATATCTTTGAGTCTATCAATTTCTTCTTGAGCATCCATAAATAAATTATCACATTCATCTACACATTGTTCTTCAAATGCCATAAGTAACAAATAATTCTAATTTGATTCATCATCCTCATTATTGGAAGAATATTCACTAGATGCATGAATATAAAATCTTTTCTTGCTATCAAAATTTCTTTTAACATTCCTATTTGTAACATTCTTCCCTTTATTGTGATTTTCTTTATAAGGACATTTAGGCATAGTGACCTACTCTTCCATGGGAAAAACATTTAAAAGGAAGATTTTCTTTAAATATGCCAATTCCTACTTGGAGTTTCTTCACAAAATTGCTTCTTCTTTGTTTGAAATGTAACCTGTTTCCTTAGGCTCTTTCTTTTCTTTCCGTTTGTTTGTAGCTTTGAAATTTGCTTCTCTAATATCTAATGGACCCCGTTTTCTCATCTCATAAGTTGTTAGAATCCCATGGAGCTGTTCAATAGTGTGATTCTTCAAATCATGTATTTCTTCAATGGAAAATACTTTGGAATCGAACTTTGAGGTTAGACATCTTAAAATTTTCTCAACAACAGTAGAGTCCTTTATTTCATCGCTAATATTTTTCATTGAGTTAACGATCTCATCTACCCTAAGGAAAAAACTTGCAATACCCCCATCATCATGCATTCTAAGAGTCTCATATTGAATTCTAAACGTTTAAAGTTTAACGCTTTTTACCTTAGTGTCACCTTCATAGCTTTGAACAATCTTGTCCCATATAGGTTTTGCGGTATTTGACTGCATGGCCTTCAAATTCAGATTCAACCAAGCTTCCCAATATAACATTAACTGCCTTCACAGTAGTCTCATACTGTTTCTTTCCTGCATCATCTGTGGGAATGGAGGTTGGGTATTGATATCCACCTTCAAAAGTTTCCCATACATCAACTCCAAGTCCTTGCAATAATTCTCTCATTCCAACTTTCCAAAATACAAAGTTAGTTCTATTAAACAAAGGTGTCTTAAAAAAAATGCTCCTTCTTGACTACTCATCTTGATGGATCTCCCTTTCAATGATACTGAGAGGGCCGGTGGGTGGGGGCGGGGGCGTGATCAATGTTTTTAACTCAATTAAATTTTCAATTCTTATTCTCAATTTTGTATGCCTCTGCTACTTATGCAACCCGCGTATGTGCACTCTTTTAGTGAATGCAAACAATTATACCTAGTTTACTTATTCTATCATTAATTCCATCAATGAATTAACTTAACCATTACATTATTCATTCATTTACTAACCATAATGTAGTAAGGAACAAATAAATCACAACACATAAGTAATAACACATAGAACACCAATATTTTTAGGTGGAAATCCAATGCGGGAGAAAAACATCGCTGCTGCTGTGTCTGTTTTCTTTCCTATTATATAAATAAAATCTTCATTACATTTTTGTACTGATGCAAACTTGTACCAATACATAGACACCCACGTGTAGGAGGCTACAATCTCAAGTCCTTCTCTAGCACCCACTAGAAGGGAGCCACAATCCCCTAAACTTGTTTATTGAATTTTACTGGAAGGGAACCACAACCCCCTAAACTTGTTTATTAACTTTTACTGGAAGGGAGCTCCTACCCTTTTCCTGAAGGCTACAACCCTAAGCTCCTTGTGGACCACTTTTCAGAATGTTTCATGCTGGATCCACTTGTCAAACAATCATCAAATAATCTATAGGCTAACTTTCATCATATTTTCAAACTGGACACATATCAATAATAAACCCAAATTGACATAACAAATTGAAATATTGAATCTAAGTCACCGAGGCATTGTAAATCAATTTAATTTCTAAAGGATCAAACCACTGAATGTAGTACCCAACTAAAATAAACAAATATCAAAATATGTATGCAATTGTACTGAATAAAAATCGCGTATGTACACATTTCCTCTGAATAACACATGCATACAAATATTAAAATACTGAAAACTAATCACGATTAACTATAATAATGAATCAATCACTGGACCATACATAGATAAATCAAAAATTACTAAACCAATCACAGATTCCCACACTGTAGCATCATTACCAATCAATCAATCCAATCATCAGTGTTAGACACTGATCATCAAGATAGAGAGATCATTGGCAGACAACAGAAAACATAGTAGAACTCATCAAGTGTCGTCATTAAGGAGCACTGCAGAACCTAACATATATACACGACTTCTATAAAAAAAATCGGCATATGTATGCAACTACCATGCCTGAAACCTGCGTATATATTTCGGTATACAGAGTAAATTATTGTAGAATTTATATGCTACATTACTGAACCTCATCCGCGTATGTACGTGACTAACCAAAAGCAAACTTGCGTACATATCTTGAGTTATTGAATTAAACCTTTGCCACAATTCTCAACATTTGTTGAACTTAGATATCAACATGCATCACTATATTTATATGAAACCATCATCATAAAAACAATTCTAACATTACAATCATAAATAGATCAAAGACGTATTTTTATTAGACTTCACAACACTTTCAGATTTATTGTATCTGAACTATCTCCTTTCACCCTAGTGCACCCCTCTTCCAAATCAAATCACACATAGATAGATCATTTACACCTAATACCTTGATCTCCATCTCCTTATATAGTGTTAGCCTTAGCTAATACCTTAGGTAAATCCCTTAGTAATTCCGTTTTGATAGGATCAAATAATTGTTTTCACTCCAACTACTATGGGCCAATACCATGGTAAAAATCCTTAGTATCCAGATTATCATGGTTTAGATTATGTATGCAACCCTTCTTCATAGGAATTGCGTATACTTTCTCAAACTTTTACTTTTGACATCCAACTTTCACTGAACTATCATTCATCTGTCCATGTCCTTTGTAGTATTTGTACCAAACTGCATGAGATCATGTTAAGTGTATCTTTATCAATAAGGTTGCCATCAAGGACAACACATAAGCCATAATGCCAACAATCTCCCCCTTTGGACTTAATGGAAACCACTTTGGTGTTTGGACACCACCTGCAAACACCAAGTCTTCTCTCAAAACACACCAATATTCTCCAATCATTCTTCTCCAAACACCAAGCTTCTCTCCCCCTTTGACATCAAGGGCAAAGGGCTAATCTAGGCTGAATGAAGTGCTTCCCTTGTAGCGCTAATTTATACAGGTCTAATCGGCTGAAAAACTACATATTGACCATGCTCCCACTAAGCATATGCTAGACCTTTTGAAGGTATATAATGAAATGACAAGGTTCTATGATAAACAAATATGACCTTTCCTATCACCAATGACTCATGATTACATCAGACACCCAACGTATTGGGTTTACATATTAGATCCAAATTTTACATCAGTGACCCAAGATAATGGGATTTTATGCGTATCAAGACTTGACTCCAATAGTCCATACATGACTGAATTTTACAATGATTTACAACATGTGTCCTTTTATGACCTTTACATCAAGATACATATCTGACATTTACAACCAAAACCAGGGACCTCAATAGTGAGGTAGCAAGATCATTATAGTCATCAAAAACAACCATGCACCATATGAGAATCTACAACATAAACATTTGATAGAAGCAACATATATATCATAATGATAGTAGCATGAACATCCTCATCATCAAGAAAGACTAACATGTCAAAATTCCAAACCAAAATCCTATTACAACAACCGGAAATGATTCTCCTAATTGTTAATTTAATTTAACAATTTATTTACTGTTCTCTACAACAAATATTGAATAAATCACACTACAATCTACACAAATAAAAATGTGGATGAATAAACGTTGGAAGAAATGCTAGCACACACTCATAAAAATAACACAGTGATTTTTGGACAAAAGTCCTCGGAAAAACCTAACTTGGGAAAACCGGTGCAATATTTGAGGGTTTTATTATTAAGCTACAGTGAAATAATTTGAGTACAATCTAGATGCCAAATACTGGCAATCTTGTAGAGAAAATACTGACAAAAATCTAGTGAGGAATTTTCCTCACTGCACAGGCAATCTCCTGGCAGAACTTGCCTTCATAATTTCGACCCTCTAAGACTCTACGTTAGCCTCTGCGTTGCTTTGCGTAGTTGGCTGGACGTCTAGCTTTAGACTGGACTCTGATGAAGTCAATTTTCCTTTTTCTGATTGGAAAGACACTTCTTCGACACTCTGGGACACCTTCTTGGCCTTTGGAACTGAAAATGTAAATCTCTCCTAGAAAATCAACTTTTCCTCTAGAGGCTACTACGCTGCCCCAACGTGAGCCTCTCTGCGGCTCTTCTTCCTTTTAGCAAATGCACTCACCATATCTGGAATTCTTCCTCTCGCTTCACTGTCTCCGCCCCTCTCTCACTGCTTCGATCTCAGTAGCTCTCTCTTCGAAAACTGACTGCTGCTACTTTGGAAATTGATATGCTGATGAAATCGAATCTCTCAAGTGTCTTCTCCAAGTGCCCATCAAATTCTTCTTATAATCCTCTATTGGGACTCCAACGACCATCTTGAATTTGATCTGTGTGAGTTTGTAGATGATTCACAACTTGACTTAACTAACACTGATTAATTAACCATATTTCCTAAGTTTAGACTTATGAAATATTTAAAAACTGGTTAATAATCTAATTAAGTCATTTCTAGGTGGAATTTCTAGAAATAATTTATGGGTTTTGGAGATCTCATGTATTCTAGCTTGTCCACAAAATTTCAAGGCTAGAATGCATCCAATGCTACAAAAACTAACATAACATACCATTAACAACTTCACCTAGTGAAACTTAAGCAACATATATGCATCATCCATAACATCATCACATGAAATCCATGCATCAAGACATACTGATAACAACATATATATTCTCATCAATGTCAACAAACAGTGAGTGGTCACACACTCATCATAAACACCATCATGTATCAAGGAACCATAATGTCAACAATGAACTATTAGAAGCATAGTAGATGCTCCCTCTGAACCTATGCCAACTTCTTACCATCAATTCTGATCACATTATATTCATCAAATCAACCAAAAAATGTACTAAAGAAATTTTTCAACAACAACAATATCATTTGGCAACAACATCATGAACCAATCATCATTCCTGAGTAACATAAGGACACCACTACAATGTGTAATAAATCAACGTTAGAATCAGAATGCCAATAATTAACTGATGGAAGCGTATCAAGAGCTCCCCGTGTATTTGTGCCATTCTCTTTTATCACTAAGAGGCATACATGACTGTCTTTTATACTATACACGTATAGAAATTAAACTGCATGAGTTTACAACCACAACTCCCCTTGAACATGAAATTCCTATTACTAGAGTGAAGAAGAAAGAATCATTCCTAATTTCTGTTTGAGATATTCAAATGAATCACGAGGAAATCACTTTGTAAACAAGTCTGCAATTTTTTCTTTTGAATGAAAATATTCCAGTTTGATCTTTTGTTCAAGCACCTGTTCTCTCAAAAAATCATATTTGATTAGAATGTGCTTGGTTTATGAGTGTATGGCAAGATTTTAGAGATACTTATGGTACTGGTGTTGTTACATAGAATAGGTATAGGTTGAAGACAAGTTATTTGGATATCTTGCAACGTTTGGATCATCCATAGAGGTTGAGTACAACAAGATGCAACAACCACATATTCTGCCTCAAATAAAATTCTCTTACTAAACCATGAAACTAAGTGATGTCCCGAATAAAATGCTCCTCCACTAGTACTTTTGTGGTCATCAAAATTACCTGCCCAATCTGCATCTGTGTAAGCGTGAAGTGCAAACTCTATGTTTTTCGGATACCATAGACCAAAATCTTGAGTGCCTTGCAGATACTTGAATATTCTCTTGACTACTTGGAGATGAATTTCCTTAGGATTTACTTAAAATCGTCCATTTATACCAACTATATGCATGATGTTTGGTCTTGTACCTGTAAGATAAATAAAAATGCCAATCATAGATCTATGTTTTGGTTGATTAACTAAAGGAGAATCATTATTTTGACTAAGATTGCATCCTGTTACCATTGGTGTGCATACATGTTTGCAGTCTTCCATTCCATATTTCTTCAAGACCTATTTAAGATACTTGGTTCGAGGAAGAAATATACCATCGTTAGTTTGCTGAACTTGAACACCAAGAAAGTATGTTAGTTCACCAAGTAGAGACATTTCAAATTCTTCTTGCATAACTAAAGCAAATTCTTGACTCATAGATTCTACATTGCTTCCAAATATGATGTCATCTACATAAACTACCACTATCAAAAGTTTGTCTTTATTCTTGTTTATATCCTTGAGTCTATCAATTTCTTCTAGAGCATCCGTAAAGGCATTAACAGATTCATCTACACATTGTTTTTCAAATGCCATAAGTAATGAATAATCCTGATCTTATTCATCATCCTCAATATTGGAAGAATATTCACTAGATGCAAGAGTATAAAAACTTTTATTGCTATCAAAATTTCTTTTAACATTCCTATTTGTAACATTCTTCCCTTTCTCGTGATTTTCTTTATAAGGACATTTAGCAGCATAGTAACCTACTCTTCCACATGAAAAACATTTAAAAGGAAGCTTACCTTTAAGTTTATTCACAAAATTACTTCTTCTTCATCTGAAATGTAACCTGTTTCCTTAGGCTCTTTCTTTTCTTTCCCTTTGTTTGTAGCTTTGAGAGCTTCTTCTCTAATATCCGATGGACCCCCTTTTCTCATCTCATATTAATATCCCTCCCCTTAATAATAAATAATATATAAAAAATAATAATATAAAATAAATATAATTAATACAAAAAAATAATAATAATATAAATAATAACTAAAATCGTTAATAATCATATAAATGTTAAATGTTAAATAATAAATGATATTTAAAAATACAAGAAAATAAATAAAAATAATAAAAATAAAAATAGTAATAACTATACTAAAGCTCTAAATAAGAATAAAAAGAAATAAAACAAAGAAAACAATAAAAAAAATCAATAAAGCTATGAAAAAGAAGAAAATAAAACAAGAAAGCTAAAAATCAAAAGAAAAGTAAAGAAATAAAACAAGAAAGCTAAAAAAAAGTCGCATGTAGACACATGGAGTGTGTGCATGTGGTTCCCATCCAATGTTTGTTCTATTTAATAGATGGTGAGGAAGATGAGAGGCATTCTTGGATTCCATCTTTATGAGATTCTATCTTTCATTTTCTGGGGAGAATGGTGTTTTAAGACATAGGGGTCACTGACAGTAGTACTTTGATTGAGGGCTCGGGGGTGGCAAGTTGTAGTGAATTCTTGCACAATTGAGCCTATGGTTGGGTCGAGAGTCATCCTCAAAACCTTGTTGCAGTAAGTCTACTTCTACCACAGGTAAGCACTATTCATAGTTGAATTTAGTTTATTAATTACATGTTTATCTGGCTAGATAAGTGTCACTCTGATTTAAATTTAAGGTTAATTAGTAAAGTTAATTAGATATTTATTTTTGGAGTGTTACATATGGTATCAGAGCAGGGCTCAACCCTTAGGGCCTATGGGCAACTAATTTTTTATTTTTTTTTATTTTTTTTATTTTTCTTTTCTTTTAATTTTGTCAGAATATTTAACTTGACTTGTTTTTGAAGTTACAGGATACTTATTTTCCTACAATTTAATTTCCACGGTAGCTGAACTTTGGAATTGGGGTTTCTAGATTTCTGCAATTTTGATTTGTTCTCATTAATTCGTTAACCATTTTTAACAATTGTTTAAATATATGTTGTTGTAATCTTAACGTATCTGTTTTTAAATTTTATTAAATTCTCTGTACATTCAACAAGAAACACAATCCATTCTCCACATCAACACGACAAGGTTGCATAAGATAAATTGGTCTATTTTGACTTAATGGAGAATAATTTTAGAAAATTGTTACACAAATCGATTAATTGATGCTAAGAATTGAAACGATAGAAAAGAGTGTGGAAGGATCCATATTCCAAATAATTACCATCATTTTCGCTGATACGTTGGATTCCTCTTCATAGCAGTCACTAGATGGTTCATTGGCTTTTCTTCTATTGGCGTGGCATGGACCAGATTGGTTGCTCAAAACATTACTGAAGAGAAGTCCATGCCAGCAAAAGTAAAGCACAAAGACCGAGCATTTCCTTTTCCTAACCATGATCCATGAATATGTTTCTTGCTTGCTTTTGGGAGTTGAGATTAAATTTACCACCGCGCTTTGTCCCTCATTAATAGCTCCAATCCCCAACGCATGATAACTGTGACGTGATGTGATTTGATTGCTCCAAATTTAGTGACATCGCCAATTCCTCTACCACCCTTCCTACCCCCTCCAATTTTGAATACTTTTTATGCATGTTTTGCTTGTTCGACGATCATTTATGGCCCCTGAAACAAAATCATCAATTCCATCAAAGAAGTCATGCTGGCTTCATTTGCCAGGACCTTAAACATTTTTTTTAGTGAAAAAGAAGAGGGAAATTCACTTTGTTCCCCGGAAGAACTGAATTCCATTGCCTATAATTGGACCTCCACTCCGGAAACACTGATCCGAATTTCATTTGCATAATCTCTCAATAACATCAGGAGGTTTTTTTTTGTTTGCGTCACCATGGCGGCAAATGATTGGATTAATAGTTACCTGAAAGTGATATTGGACGTTGGCCTTGGTGTTGGTGATGAAAATTCGCACAGAAGATCCAAAATCTTCATCGCTATTGTTGCGGGAGAGAGGGAATTTCAATCCCACTAAATATTTTGTTGAAGAAGTCGTCACAGGCTTTGATGAAACTGATGTCTATTGGTCATGGACAAAGTTTACGGAGAATGGGCACATTTTTGTTTGTGTTCATCTTGTTGCAAAAATTTACGTTTTAACACATAGGCTCTCTGCCTAAGAAAAAAAAAATTGGAGAGGATCCCGCAATAAATAACTACAGTTTGTCCAATATCCTGAATGGTTTAGAAGTTGCAGATACCAGAAGGTTTTATCTATCTAATTTTTTTTTTTGTTTTTTTTTTATTTTTTTTATTATGTTTGTATCAATTAGAATTAGAATTTTTTTTTTTTGTTTTATTTTTTTTTTTGATAAAAATGGTATTTTTTAAGAATTTTGGGATAATTTTTTTAAAAATAAATTGACAAACAATGAAGGATGGGTTAAAGTTGTAGAAAAGGGGAAAAATATTTGTAATTGGGTGATTGTAACATTCAAACCCAGAGCAACCTGTCTTTTTATTAGTACATCCATAGCGTCTTCCACAAAATCTTCAAAATTTCCAATCCAATTTAAATTGAACGAGAATTCCATCTCTCTCCGAGCTTATTCAACAAATGTTGAAAGGAATCAAGCTGATCACACATCAATTTAAAAGTCTTTTTGCAAAAGTTGTCCTCGTCCTCTAAAATTGTATTAGCCAGCATATAAGTCAATTTGTTTATATTCCCATTGAAGCAGCGACAATTGTCGCTGCCGTATTTTTAAAATTTCCTTTGTCCTTCTTCACAACTCAGCTCAGCAATGGGTAGAACGAAGCGCTGGGCTTTAATATTTTAATAAACAAATGTTTAAATTCCCCAAAGGCAGATGTATGAGTGGGCAAACGTATAATTGGTTTAAATCTTGGGATTGCACATTCCAATCACATAGCGCGTCGCTTATCGTTAACACAACAGAGTTTGATTCATTCTTTACACTGTTTGACTTTTCGATGTTAGTAGAATTGTAGCGTGCAGTATGTATTTGGCATTGTAGCACAATATATTGTTCCTTTTGGGTACTGTTTAAAGTTTCCATATAGTCTGCCACAGGGTATTCAAGATCATAATGGATGACCAAGTTCTGATTTGCAAATAAGAACTCCTGTATAACTGTTGAATTTTGTGACAGAGTGCTGTCCTCAACAGCTTTGAAATCTTCCATTAATTCTGTATCATTTTGCTGGTGTATATCATACAAATATTCTGCTCATAATTTTTTTTGGCAATCTAGAAATATCTCCTTCCATGAGGCGGCCAACAATGTCATCATCGAAGAAACATGTCATGCTTATATGTCCTTTCTTCATCTTTGGCTTTCTTGAAAATGGTTTTCAACGGTAGCTTCAATTTTTTTTTTTAAAAGGCAGTTCTATGTCTTCTTTTAGAGAAATAGTCCTATGATCATAATTTATAGAAATTCCTATATTCATTTTGAAATCTAGAGCACTATTTTCTTCAATAACATGATTCATAATATCTTGTTCAACTATCATATTTTCTTGAGGAGATTTAAGAAAAGACTGCTGATATCACTTCATAGGTATAATCTGGCATGGCTACCTTGATAACAATTTCATCATTTTGTTGGTGATTGTATGCCTGTTCCGACTGCAAGTCTGTGATGTTTTCATTCTCAGAAACAACCTTTTCATTTTAAAAAATAGTCAACAAGTGCTCTCTTTGTATGGCTGCCAACAACACTTTGAGACCTTCTTTTCCTAATGTTTCATCATTCTCTTCATACAATGATTTCTCTTTACATTCAGAAATTTTTTAAAGAAAACATGGTAGACTTCTTCTTGACTGTCCAAGACATTATGAGAATTATCTAGAGCTGTTACATACATAAACATCTTTAATTTCTAAAGATATATCCTCAAGAAAATTGATGAAGAAATCATCTTCTCTATCCCATTCAACAGTGATTTGATTGCTGTAAATATCATCAGCATGGTTTCATTTATTTTCTGTGATTGATTTCTTCTGGGTAGTTGATTTATGATTCATATACAATTCTTCATCATACAAATTCACATGCATTTCCTCTTTCTGTTCTTTGCTTTGGCTGCAAATATTTTCCTCATCTCCATCAAGAATACATATGAGATTACCATCATTAGCATAAATGAGTATAAACAAATACCAGTTCTATATAATTTGTTGAAGGAACAATTACCTACCTTGGATGAGGAAATGGTACTATTGATTGTGTAAATGGTACTATTGATCTTATAGTGTGTGTAGATTTCTCGACATTGTTGTCAAAAGGAACAATGGAATTTGCAGGAACACACATAGCCATGGTGACAAGCTTACAATCTTATGTCTTATGTCTTATGCAAGCAATTTTATGTCTTATCAGGGATTTTATTATGGCTAAAATGTATTGTAATTTAAGGGATGGTGTTGCCTTCGCGGGTGTGCTTGCAGGCAGGCCATATAATTAATAAAATGATTTTATTTTGTGTTGGGGAGGGATAACCTTCCCAGTCATCCGATCCAGTTCTGGGTTGGGTGGTGGTGTCTCTTCTTTATGGTGTGGAATATTTGTTTAGTTGTTTGATTTCTTAAATTTCCTTAGAGTAATCATTTAATAGCTATAAGAATCTCAAGATACATTCAATAAATTTGTTTAAACGATTTATTTTGTTGAAAGAAGTCCATTTAATTCTTCTAACATAAGTTATGATTGTTTAAACAAATACTTAAATATTTCACTCTACAACACAAAATTTCAATCCTTAAAAATCATGAATCTTTAGAATTAATATTGGTGTGACACATAATTATGAATAAATTTTCTTTTGAAATTCAAGTACCTTTTAACACAATAATGCTACAAATATTCTTAAGCTTTAGTCATTTGAATATAGGTTGAAACAACTCATGTTGTCAATGGTTTTATACTACAAAATTTGTGATTGTTGATAATTTATGGTTTAAGTATTGTGATTGTTGATAATTTATGATAAAATATATCTTATTAAAACTCATAAACTTTGATAATAAGCATAACTTATTAACCTTATTATTATTAGATTCTTGAGTATATTGGTTCTTACTTTATGCTTCTTCAAGTGATGAATCTTGATATTGAGTTATAGTAGTGTTTTATTTCTCGTACAAGGTCTCTATATCAACCTTCTTTTCTTTTTACAAATCACAAAGCGAAATTCTAAATGAGTCACATAATTAAGATATAGTTTTATTATGATTCAATGGTTCATTGGAAAAGTATATAATCTTATCATCTTGATGATGATAATCTACCCATAATTGACGATATATAAATTCTCTGAAAGATCACACTATTGATATGGTATACTGGCATAACTACTCACCACTGGTTCATTTTACAACACAGTTTACATAGCACTTGAAGTAATTGGATAATTGAAGTTGAAATTGTCACCAATTAAAGTGCTCTAAAATAATGAGATTTGTTCCAATTCACAATGGATAAACTCTGTATCTTATTACCTTTAGTTGATCATTGTTCACTTGCATCTGTTCATTATTTTATGGTTCAATCTGATCTAAAAACACAACGATAACATTCTGTGAATGTTGATCATATTATTCACTAATTATTTGTTGGATTACTATCCTTTAGCAATAGCAGTTGCTAGGCATTTCTCTGTTCCATTATTGCAAGAACACAACTCTCTTCATATGATCTTCTAATAAATTTAATTTTGCATTGCAATTGCCATTCAGATTACATGTATATGCTCATTTACTACTCATATCATTTGTATATTAAACATCATCAAGCTACGGGATGGTATATTTTAGTCTCAGTGGTAAATCATACATATTTAGATTAAAGTTCAGATGTTGAGTATAATGTTACATGAGGTTCGAGATTGAAGGTTAATTACATATAATGGTTAAAGTTGTCTAAAGAGAAATGGAAAGGAGAAACTTGCAATTTTTTTAAGAATGATAACTAATGGTAGTTCATGTGATTATGGCCAACTTGGATCAGATATTTAAGGTGGCAAAGAAGAAGTATCACAACAAAGATAAATAAATTAGTAAGAAGAGACAACCTATTTTGGAACATAAAAGAAGAGTATTGTGGTATTTTGGAACATAATGGAAGAATTTAGTATAAACATAACTTGGTACTCTAAAGGTATCACTCTAAGGTCTATCTAAGGATGATGCACATAAGGAAGAAAATATTGGCAATCAACCAATGAAGTTGAATAATTATGGTAATAATTTTATGAAACTTGGAAGGTATGATAAAATGATTGGAAAGGATAAGTTGTGTGTGTGACAACATCTAAAACAATTTTACCTCTAATGGGAGAGCCACATTGTAAAGTTTTCCATAGGTGTCTAACTATATGAATGAATTATGGATAACAAGATGTATGATCAGGTAATTTTATTATGTTGATAAGCGGATTACATTTGGTAGCTATCTTAATGAATTTATTTTTCAGGTATTACCCAAGTTGGGAAAGAATAATGTATGAAGTTGCATGATGACCAAGTAATGATAAACTTGGAAAGAGACGAACTCGACAAGATAAGAAAATATTTTTGTGGATGAAGTGCTAATTGTTAAATAAGTCAACATCGATCAACAAATTCTCATGCAAGAAAATTAAGCATGATATAAAGTTAAATCATGATGAAAATAGTATTTATATGCAATTGCATATAGCGGTATTGGAATCAGTAAGCCAAAGGGTAAATGGATGTAAAATCAAGGGATTTTAATTTTGAGATAGTCGATTTAAATAATGATTGTATCACTAGTAATTCACCAGAATTTCCTTGGGGAAGGAAGAATATATGACAAGAGATTAAGACTCAAGATGATGATGCTCATGTAAAATTTAACGATATACTTAGATGATTATACCGTTGGTGTAAATGATCAACTGCCTAGTATAAAGAAGTCAAAATGATTATTGAAAAGTGATTGACAACTTGATGAAAACATATTGACGATGTTTCATGATATCATGGTAGGAAGATAATGATGTACATATGGTTCTTATAGTGATAATGTATCCATATGATAATAGCGATATGCATAGGTATTATGACGTTATGTCAAGGTATATTGACATTTTCATTTACTACATGATGATAGGTATTTAATGTTCAATACTCATGATGAATATGATATGCATAACGTCGCATAGGAATTATGATGTTATAATATGAGGATTATTGACATGTGGTTCATTTATGAGAAATCATGATATGTCTTTAATATAATTATGTTGATAGTATAACTGATGCATGCAATAGTTCCGTACATATCTATGACATGCATGAGCATGCGGTTCCTTATTATTCATAATGTTGCGATTAACAAAGATGAACTTTCTCATGATGACATGCAAGAGTTGGCATGTGGATTATTTCCTATGATACTATGATGGTATGGTTAATGCATTGGATGCATGTTGAGTTGTGATGATTCACAGGACTCCACAAATGGGCCGAGAGGGATGGTTTATTTGATGATCTTGTACGAGCCCATACGCACGAGGGAGAATAAGTAACACCATATGGGCTTGGGACAAACTCAATCAACACTACATATGCCAGTGGTTCCTTTGTCTTGTGTATAGCTCTTGATGGATAGCTCTTGAAGAGCTATGGGACCATCTTGAGGAGGCCAAGTGCCTGATGTTCTAGGCTAGATGCCTGTTATTGGATTGGTATGCTGAAGTCTGGAAGGGATGTAAAGGACTTCGATGCCTGGGGTTGTGCGCCTTAGTAGTTGTGGAGGGAGTGGGCCAGCCTTGCGAGATGCTTGGGGTCATTGAGTATCGGACCAGATGCCTGCCTCGGGGCAGATGAGGTCTGAGTTAGGCGCGAGCCTTGGGGCTAGCCTTGGACTAGGATACAGACTGGGTTAGGCTTAGCTTAGTGCCGAAAGTGGGAAAAAGGACAAAGATTCCTTGAGATTTTCCGGTGTGTTGGGGACTTTCGATGCCTGCTGGTTATACTAGTTCAACGGAGGGTGTTGGCAACATGAAGTAAATAAAATAATAAATAATAAAAATAATAAATAATACATAATTCAACATAACTTCGGGATAAGTTCCTTAAAGTGGGAGAGATATGTAATATCTCCCCTTAATAATAAATAATAAATAATAAAAAAATAATAATAAAATAATAATAATAATAATATAATAATACAAAATAAATAATAATAATATAATAATAAATCACTTAATAATAAATAATAAAAATAATAAATCATAAATGTTAAATAATAAATGTTAATGTTAAATAATAATGATATTTAAAAATACAAGAAAATAAATAAAAATAAAAATAGTAATAACTATACTAAAGCTCTAAATAAGAATAAAAAGAAATAAAACAAAGAAACAATAAAAAACATCAGTAAAGCTATGAAAAAGAAGAAAATAAAACAAGAAAGCTAAAAATCAAAAGAAAAGTAAAGAAATAAAGCAAGAAAGCTAAAAAAAAGTCGCATGTAGACACATGGAGTGTGTGCATGTGGTTCCCATCCAATGTTTGTTCTATTTAATAGATGGTGAGGAAGATGAGAGGAATTCCTGCATTCCATCTTTCCGAGATTCTATCTTTCATTTTTTGGGGAGAATGGTGTTTTAAGACATAGGAGTCACTGGCAGTAGTACGTTGATTGAGGGCTCGGGGGTGGCCAGTTGTAGCGAATTCTTGCACAATTGAGCCTATGGTTGGGTGGAGAGTCGTCCCCAAAACCTTGTTGTGGTAAGCCTACTTCTACCATAGGTAAGCACTATTCATAGTTGAATTTAGTTTATTAATTACATGTTTATCTGGCTAAATAAGTGCCACTCTTATTTAAATTTAAGGTTAATTAGTAAAGTTAATTAGATATTTATTTTTGGAGTGTTACATCATAAGCTGTTAGAATTCCATGGAGCTGTTCAATAGTGAGATTCTTCAAATCCTGCATTTTTTCATTGGAAGATACTTTGGAATCAAACTTTGAGGTTAGAGATCTTAAAATTTTATCAACAACAATAGATTCCTTTATTTCATCACCAAGATTTTTCGTTGAGTTAACGATCTCATCTACCCCAAGGAAAAAAACTTGCAATACCCTCATCATCATGCACTCTAAGAGTCTAATATTGAATTCTAAACGTTTGAAGTTTAACACTTTTTACCTTATTGTCACCTTCATAGCTTTGAACAATCTTGTCTCGTATATCTTTTGTGGTATTTGACTGCATGACCTTCACAAATTCAGATTCAGCCAAGCTTCCCAAGATAGGATTGATTGTCTTCACATTGGTCTCATACTATTTCTTTCCTGCATCATCTATGGAATGAAGGTTGGGTATTGATATCCACCTTCAAAAGTTGCCCATACATCAACTCCAAGTCCCTGCAAGAATTCTCTCATTCCGACTTTCCAAAATACAAAGTTAGTTCCATTAAACAAAAGTGGCTTAATAAAAAATGCTCCTTCTTGGCTACTCATTTTGATGGAGCTCCCTTTAAGCGATCAAAATTATTTTGAGAGGTCTGCTCTGATATCAATTGTTGAGAAAAATACTAAGAGGGCCTGTGGGGGGTGAATCAATGTTTTTAATTCAATTCAATTTTCAATTCTTATTCTAAATTCTATACACTACTGTTACTTATGCAACTCACATATGTGCGTTCTTTTAGTGAATGCAAACAACTATACCCAGTTTACTTATTCTATCATTATTTCCATTAGTGAATTATCTTAACCATTGCATTATTCATTCATTTACTATCCAGAATGCAGTAAGGAACATATAAATAACAACACATAAGTAATAACACATAGAACACCAGGATTTTTAGGTTGAAACCAAATGTGGAAGAAAAACATCACTTCTGTTGTCTTTGTTTTCTTTCTTATTATATAAAGAAAATATTCATTACATTTTTGTACTGATGCAGACTTGTAACAATATGTAGACACCTGACTGCAGGAGGATACAATCTCCACTCATTCTATAGCACCCACTAGAAGGGAGCCAGAACCCCCTAAACTCATTTATCGACTTTTACTAGAAGGGAACTCCTACCCCTTTTTTGGAGGCTGCGACCCTCAACTCCTTGTGGACCAATTTTCATAATGTTTCAAACTAGATCCACTTGTCAAACAATCATCAAATAATCTGTAGGCCATCTTTCATCATATTTTCAAACTGGACCCATATCAACAATAAACCCAAACTGATACAACAAACTTAAACACTGAATCTGAGTTACTGAGGCACTGTAAATCAACAGAATTTTTGAAGGATCAAACCATTGAATGTAGAACCCAACCAAAACAAACAAATATCACTCCAATTGCTATGGGCTAATACCATGGTAAAGACTCATGGTATCCAGATTACCACGATTTAGGTTATCTACGCAACCCCTCTTCATAGGAACCGCGTATGCTTTCTCAAACTTTTACTTTTGTCATCCAACTGTCTCTGAAATGTAATTCCTCTGTCCATTTCCTACGTAGTATCTGTACCAAATTGTTAAGTACATCTTTATCAATTAGGTTTCTATCAAGGACAACACATTAGCCATAATACCAACAAGTTTCACGTATTAGAGATGAGCTTATTGCCATTGGAGACACCATTAATGATACAAATCTTGTTACAGTGACTTTCAATGTATTTCCTTCCTCATGGGAGCCATTTATTCAGGGAATTTGTGAACGAGAGAATTTCTACAAGTTTGATAAGCTTTGGACTGATTGTGTCGAATAGGAGACCAGATTGTTGTGCAAAAATAGCTTGTGAAATGCACAAGATGAAGAAACTCAAGCTGTTGCAACTCATACAAGGGAAGGAAAAGGAAGAAGGAAGTCAGAAAGGTTGATAAACATAATATAGATAGAAGACTCGCTCCTCTTCAGGATTAGAAGAAGGATATGTCAAATATCAAGTGCTTCATTCACCATGAATTTGGACAGTATGGCTCCTAGTGTCCCAAGAAGAAAAGGAAGGTAAAACAACATGCATCAACAACCAATGTTGTTGATGATGATGATCATGATGAGCATCCACCTCCGAAGAAGTCTAAGGGCTTCTTTCTTTAGGAACTAACAATAGTAGTGAGGTTTGGCTTATGGAGAGTTGTGCCTTTATGAGCTTCTTTTACATATTTGTTAGAGAGGGAGTTGACAATTCCCTACAATCCTCAAGAGTTTCTTCCTTAATCAAGAGATAATACTTCATATTTTTCTCCCTTGATTATTGTTATTATTATTATTATTTGGTCAACCTTTTGTCATTGTATTTTGCTTGGTTATGATTTTTCTCCCATGGCCTCTTGCCTCTTAAGAAAAATGTACAACCAAAATAAACTTTATAAGAACCAATAAGATTCAAGATGATGATGTCAACCATGGGGGATGATTCACCTTTTTTGGAGTAAAAAAGTAAAAAGACTAAGAAATAATAAAATAATAAAACTATTTTTTCAACTCACATGAAAAATGAGAAATACATGAAAAAATGTGATTGAGGTCTAAAACGGGCTTCCTAAGAAAAATGTACAACCAAAATAAACTTTATAAGGACCAATAGGATTCAAGATGATGATGTCAACCATAGGGGATGATTCACCATTTTTGGAGTAAAAAAGTTAAAATATTAAGAAATAATAAAATAATAAAACAAAAGTTTCAACTCGTATTTTCAACTTATCTCCCCAAGGTTTTATTCAATTTTTGAGCGGGAGTACTCATTGGATGCATAATTTAATTCCTTACCCAAGGAGTACCCCTGTTGCATACTTTCTATGGACCCTGCTACACGAAAAATGAGAAAGACATGAAAAATGTGATTGCATGCAACATGGGTACTCCTTGGATGAGGAATCAAATTATGCATCCAACGTGTGCTGCCACTTGAAATTTGAGCAAACCCATAGGGAGATAAGTTGAAAATACAAGTTGAAAAAATAGTTTCTTGTTTTGTTTTGTTTTGTTTTGTTTGTTTTTTTTTCCATCTAAAATTTGATGATGTAATGTAATCTTATTTTATTATTTCCACTATTATTTTACAATTTCCTTAGGAGACCCATTTTAGACCTCAAATTCCTTTATTATGGAGTTTTGGAAAAATGAAGAATATGTACATTGTGGAGATTTCCAATGCAATGATTCATGTAGTAGATGACAACATCAAGAAGTACAAAGCAAAGTTTGTGGGAAGAGGGTTCTCATAGAAACAGGGAGTTGACTACAAGGAGATATTTGCTCCAGTTTCCAGATGATCAGGTTTTAAATGGCTCAAGCATAGACCCAACAAGCTTGATTGATGTTTGAGAGGGAGAATTGTACGAATTTTTAGGATATCTAGGACCATGGAAAATGGATAGAAGAGCTTCCAGTTCAGAGGGAGAAGACAATTAGGTAGAGTGGAAGGAGTAGTGTTGCAAGAGGATGTCATGGGTTGAGATTGTTAGGAAAGATGGTTAGAGATGAAAGGTCTCTAGGAGAATTATTCCTTCTTTGAGGAACCATGTTAGACAACAAAATATGACTCAATGACGGAGGGGGAAACAATGGCAGGAGGATCTGGTCCCGTGAAGAAGGGAGCAACTAGGACTACCACAAGAGGATTTTCTTCAGTTTTAGAGGAGTTGGCCTAAGAGTTCGAGATCTTGGCTTGATACATTATCATATGAGATCTTCCTCGAGCAAGAGAAGTACATTGCCCATATTTTGAGGAGATTCAATATTATGGGCTGCAAGTCCATGGCTACACTTATAGTGACAAATCTGAAGAAGCTGTGAGTCCGCTTTAGATTTAAATTTGGTGGATCCCATGATTTATAGACAATTGATTGGATTATTGATGTACCTAGTTAACACTAGGTCAAATATTTGCTTTGTAGTGAAAACACTGAACCAATATATGGTTGACCCGAGACAGGTGCATTGGGTTGCAACAAAGCATGTGTTGACGTACCTATGTGGTACAATTGGATATGGCTTGAGATATGTCTCAGGTGGTGAAGTGAGTTTATAGGGATATACAAATTTAGTTTGGGTAGGGAGTGCAAAGGATAGAAAGAGAACCTTCAGGGGCTGCTTTAACAAGAAACATATTTATGTCACACTTCGTAAAACAAATGCAGATTATATCACTATTAGTGCTGCAAGTCAGGAAGTAGTGTGGCATCAGAAACTATTTATAGAGCTATTTGACAAGGACTTATTGATGAACTTGATACATTATGATAATCAAAGTTGCGTTAAGATTTCAGAGAACCCAATTTTTCATGAAAGGTCAATGTTGGAATCACAATTGTCATTACACCAAAACTTGCAAGTGTTAGTAAATGAATGCATCGCTAGAATTAATGGATCCTTGAGAGGTGGTCAAGCATGTTGATTTATCCTTGGCAATTCATAATTAGGTCTATGTCTAAAACATGATCATAAACATGCTAAAATTGCACAACACCAAGCACTTTCCAAAATGAAAAATGTGCAACAATGAATCAATGAAGTACAAAATATATTTTTGTCGACCCAAAACTTGTTATATTACAACTTTAATACAACAAACATAGAGCTCCTGTACTAGGAATCATGGTGTTGAAGATTGTAACTAGTGTTGGTCTTCATAACTCTGTTTGAGTCATGATGTAAAAAGAAATTTAATTGTAAAAGTAAAATTATTTTAAAGCATGGGTTTCATGCTCTTTCATGTATTTTCTAGGTCATAGCCTCCATTGAAGGCTTCTAGGTTTTGTCTTGAGTCATGAGAGTCATTGTCAAATTCATTAGACCCTTCTTGGGCTTTTGTTCCATGTAAAGAAAATTATTTTTGAGTCAAAAAATGTCATTTGTCATCTCCTTAACAAGTCAACCCTATCCTGATGAAGTCGACTTAGATTAGGGCTATTTGACCCACCAAAAGCAGTATAAATAGAAGTGGAGCTCGATCTATTTGGCATCATCTCATTCACAAGTTCAATCTGCAATTCAAAAGCAATAAAAAGAGAGTAAAGTCAAGGAGAAGTAAGATAGAAGTTGATGAAGACCAAATCGAAGTTCTTGGGCATCTCTCTCTCAATCATGTGAAGTTTTCTAGGGTTTCTAGACAAGTTGTAGGGCCCGAAATTTCTGAAATAGCTACAGGTCTGAAATTTTGTAGCTAAGGGGCCGAAATTCTATAATGGAGATGCATTTGAGAAGCTGACACATGGAAACTTTAGCAACAATCATCTACTTGAAGGAAGGCCTAAGTTGGTGATTGGAGGAAGTATTTGTCTAGGTCAAAGGGGTATGGGATTGTCTCATTTGAATCTACTAGTGGAAGGGTTTGACTGGGTTTTCTCCTTGATAGGGTTTTTCCCTCACTGAGTGCCTATATCTTGTATTCCTTGTCCTTGTGATCTTCATGGAATTTTGATTTGGTAATTGCTTGATGAAAGATAGCATTAATAAAGAAGTAAAAGAATCCAACACACATCATAAGTAAATATCAAGAAAATAGGAATCAAACCCTAATATCTACATGCCTTGATTTCTCAACATGGTATCAGAGCTAAGGTAAAGGAAGGAATGTTTAAAGATCGCTTTGTTTGCTATCATTTAAAGGAAGGAAATGAATCTTAGAAGAAAATATCACTCTCAATGGCAAGATATTTGAAGATGGGACTTAATCTCTTGAAAATTAGAGGAAGCTTTGTTGGAAGGATCATGTACAATCTACTTGGGAGAGTCAAGAGTGAAGGATTCTTGGCTGCACTTACATATGCAGTTTGTTGAAAATGGCAACAAGAAATGCTAAAAATATCATTGCTATTAATAGCAGTTTGGGTAGTAGTGTTGGACATAGCAACAAGGAATGAAAAATGGAAGTGCTAAAAATATCATTGCTATAAATAGAATTTTGGGATAGATTCCAATTTTAGTTGGTCCCTAAACTAAAATTGAGAAGTAAAATTTGAATTTGATCTTAGGAACCGTTTGTAAAATAATTAATTAATTCATCTTGAGTTAATTAGTTAGAGAAAATCAAACATGAATTCTATGTGAAGACATGCAACGATTTCTCCGTTGATTGAGGATTTTATTCCTTAGTTAAGGAGATTAGGATGAGTTGTACTTTGAGTTGTAATTAGTTAGCCCAGTTATCTGAGTTAAGTCCAGTTAGAATAGTTTCAATAGTTTGTGAAATTAATTGTGAGTTCAGTTAGTTAATGTATGCATGCATGTAATTGTTTCACTTCAGATAACTGAATATTCTCTCATAAATAACTCATGCATTTCAGTTTAGTCAGAGACCCAGTTGAGATCAAAGGAAGGGACAATGTACTATCAGTTGGAGGACTTTTCCTATATAGGAAACTCATCCATGTAGAAGCAATTATCTCCTTCAGGATTGCGCAATTAGATAAGAGGTTAGTGAGTGTGTGAAGAGGCCAATTCACATAGGTGGAAGCATTGGACCCCAAGGAAAATTGGGCAAGGAAATAGGAGGCTTGGAGGGTAGAGGAGAAGGTTTGGAGAAGCCTTTGTCTGTCTATGAGAAACATTGTTTGATTGCAGAGAGAGCATGATAACTTGTGAGCTGATTCTTTTTGTAATACTGAACATATTTTCACTTGTATGATAAAACAAAGATTGGGGTTTTAGGCTGAGGCTTTCCCCGGGTTATTCTTATGTATTTCATGTGTATGATTTCTTCTTCTTTTTTATATGTGTTCTAATTGATCTAGCTCAAATTGATTAAGCTTCTGCAAAGTTTGATTGTAGAAGTAGATCTAGTATTTTGCTTTAGTATATTGCATTATCAAGTGATCTACAGTGGGAATTTCTACATGGTATCAGAGCAAAGGTGATCAAAGCGAATAACATTATACAAGAAGGGAGAAGTTCGAAGTTTGAGGTTCCCGAATATAGAAATCGAGTTCTTATCACGTCTCAATTTCACCAATGACGTTCAACGTTTAAGACTCGAGTATGCCATTGATCGAAGCTCAAATTATATAGCCTGGAAGGATCGCATGGAAGTAGTATTAGAGGATAATGGTCTAAAGGACTTCATTGATTAAGAAGTCCCAAAGCTGGCATCAACTGATGCTACAAAATTGGTGGAATGGAAGAAATGTGTGGCTAGAGCAAGGAGAATTCTCCTGGAGGGAGTTTGAGACCACATTGTCTCGAGCTTCCATGTGAAGGAGACACCATTTTCGATGTGGAAAATATTGAAAGATATCAGAACAACAACGATAAGAGGAAGTTGGCGCTCAAAGACAAGCTTTGGAAAATCAAGTGTGAAAAGGGTGACACAACCTCTACATATCTGAACAAGCTCACCACCTGCATGGATGAACTTGGAAGTGTAGGGATCACAACAGCCGATGATGACATGGTGAGTCTTGCACTCCTCGGTCTTCCTAAGAGCTGGCATAGCTACCAAGACTCGGTTAATGGAAGAGAAAAACTTCTAGATTGGGAACA
Organism: Pinus taeda; assembly: GCA_000404065.3. Lineage (NCBI taxonomy): Eukaryota > Viridiplantae > Streptophyta > Pinopsida > Pinales > Pinaceae > Pinus > Pinus taeda. Next base: position 37,309 of record APFE031617110.1, on the reverse strand, counting down.
ACTTTGGTCGGATTTGATGCAAGAGGAGATAAGAAGAAGCACCAAAGGTGGATCCTGATCAAAGCAAGATGATGAGGAAAATATAGCCTTAGCGAGTAAGGCGAGGAAAGGGGAAGGGAAGACATCCCATTCCAAATCCGGTTCTTCCCATGGTGGGAAGAAGTTTGACAAATCGAAACTGTGATAATTTCATTGTCATGAAGTGGGCCATTATGCTACAAATTGTCCACAGAAGAAATCCAAGAAAGGATCCTCGAAGGTATCTGATGGTGAGGCACTGGCCTCACAGTTTGAGTTGGATTTCTCTCTTATCGCATGCATGGTTTCATCCATGGTGGGATGTGGTTGGTTTCTTGAAAGTGGAGCTTCTTTCCACATGACCGGCGACAAGAGTTTGTTCAGTACCTTGGAGGAGAAAGATCTCCAGATACTCATAGCAATGGGTAATAATGAAAAGTATAGTGTCTCAGGTGTAGGCATGGTTGTTTTTCAGAGGGAGCATGGAGCTTGCATTACCTTGACCGATGTCAAGTATGTACCAGGACTGAGGATAAATTTGGTGTCGATCACAATGCTGGAAGATAAAGGCTATGATGTAGTCTTCAGTAAGGGAAAGGTTTTCCTTTGACACATCACCACGAGATAGGTGAAGCATATCGGTTCACAAGTCAAGAACCTGTATGCTCTTAAGGTTCAAGATGCATGCAAAGCCTTGAGAAGTAAGGCAACTGATGGAGACTTGGTGGTTGAGAGGGAGAGTACATTACCTCTCAATATGCAATGCTAGAAGAAGTCTCAGACAATTGTGGAGGAGCCACAATTGGTGAAGCAACTTCAGGAGGTTGTGGAGCCGCCCCAGCTGGAGAAGCCGAGAGGAGACTGAGTGGAGGCATCCACTCATGCAAAGACCTCCAGTAGGGGGAAATTTAGAGCCAAGTGGGTAGAGGGATCACATGCATCCATACCTCCAGGTCGGAGGTGGGGTGATGTAGAGTGACAATCCCAAGAAGGCTGGAATAGGGGCAGGATCATTGATGTACCCAACCTCTTTGATTAGACCTTGCTACGAGAACCCCGATGAGTAGTAGAAGGACTGGATGAGTGGGTAGAGACAGATGTAGATGGAGCGACGGAGAAAGCTACAGTGCAGGAATCCCAAGACAGTGCAAAGCTAGCAGGCTGCAACAATGCGAGAGGCACAAGAGTGTTGCATCAGTGCAGGATGGCACAAAGAGGTGTGCAATGGTGCAAGATGCATGGAGTGTTGCAATAGCTCAGAGGTTAAAGAGGGAGCACTTGTCAGTGACAGATGGAGCTTCAACATTAGAGGATGTTTCTAGCCCAACAGGGAGGTCAGTTGGGAGATTTTTTGTTTCTAGAGTTGTTGGAGCAACAACACTTGGGAGAAGTGTTGCATGCAGAACATTCCAAAGGTTCAAGATCGGGTTCGATTTGAATGCCTTTTTTGTTGAGAGGGAGTGTTGAAAATGGCAACAAGAAATGCTAAAAATAACATTGCTATAAATAGCAGTTCAGGTACCAGTGTTGGACATAACAACAAGGAATAAAAAATGGAAGTGCTAAAAATAACAATGCTATAAATAACATTTTGGGATAGATTCCAATTTTAGTTAGTCCCTGAACTAAAATTGAGAAGTAAAATTCGAATTTGATCTTAGCAGCTATTGGTAAAATAATTAATCAATTCATCTTGAGTTAATTAGTTGGAGAAAATCAAACATGAAGTCTATGTGAAGACATGCAACAATTTCTCCATTGATTGAGGATTTTATCCCTTAGTTAAGGAGATCAAGATGAGTTGTAATTTGAGTTGTAATTAATTAGCTCAGTTATCTGAGTTAAGTCTAGTTAGATTAGTTCCAAGAGTTTGTGGAATTAATTGTGAGTTCAGTTAGTTAATGCATGCATGCATGTAACTGTTGCACTTCAAATAACTGAATATTCTCTCATAAATAACTCATGCATGTTAGTTCAGTCAGAGACCCAGTTGAGATAAGAGGAAGGGACAATGTACTATCAGTTGGAGGATTTTTCCTATATAGGAAACTCATCCATGCAGAAGGAATTATCTTCGTCAAGATTGCGCAGTTAGATCAAAGGTTAGTGAGTGTGTGAAGAGGCCAATTCACACAGGTGGCAGCACAAGACCCCAAGGAAAAATACGCAAGGGAAAAGGAGATTTGGAGGGCATAGGAGAAGGTTTGGAGAAGCCTTTGATTGTCTATGAGCTTCATTATTTGATTGCAGAGAGAGCAAGATAGTTTGTGAGCTGATTCTTTTTGTAATACTGGACATATTTCCACTTGTATGATAATACATAGATTGGGGTTTTAGGCTGAGGCTTTCCCCTGGTTATTCTTTTGTGTTTCTTGTGTATGATTTCTTCTTCTCTATTATATGTGTTCTGATTGATCTAGCTCAAATTGATTAAGCTTCTGCAAAGTTTGATTGTAGAAGTAGATCTAGTATTTTGCTTTAGTATATTGCATTATCAGGTGATCTACAGTGGGAATTTCTACACACTTGATGACAACAATACATGGATTATTGATAGTGGAGCCTCAAGACACCTAACAAGAGAAAGTGGACAACTACAAAAATTATCAAGAGGATCATCATCTCATTCAGTGGAGCTTGGAGACAACAATAGCTATGAAGTCAAAGGTCTTGGATCTACATCTCTGGAGCTAGAAGGTGGAGGAAAGCTACATCTCAAGAACATTCTATATGTCCCAGGTTTGAAAAAGAATTCAATTTCCATTTCTTGTTTAGAAGATAAAGGAAATAAGATTGCTTTTTTAGATGATAAAGTTTTGGTTTGGGGAAAGGATTCTAGTTTTGAAAAGGTAAGGGTTATTGGGATTTGTGAAGGAATGGACACATTCACTAAAAAATGGACAAATGGCATAGAAGAAATGGACACATTCACTAAAAAATATTACCCTCTCTAAGTCAAATGCTGAAGGGTATCCCCAATATTAAGTAAGACCATGAAGGCGTATGCAAGGGATGTGCCCTAGGAAAGAAAACTAGGAAACCATTTTCAAGAAGTGATACAAGGTCTAAGGAAATACTAGCCCTCATTCATTCTAATGTATGTGGGACAATGTCTAATAAATCTCTTGGAGGCCATCTATACTACGTGCCCTTCATTGATGATCAGTCTAGAAAGACATGGATTTATCTTCTTAAGACAAAATATGAAGTATTTTAAGAGTTCAAGGAGTTCAAATCTGAAGTTGAGACCTTGAAAAAAAGAAAGATAAAAATTCTTACATTTTACAATGGGGGTGAATATACTTCTAAGGAACTAATAGCTTATTTCAAATAAGTAGACATTAAGAGGGAGCTCATAGTTCCCTACAATCCTAAACAAAATGGAGTAGCAGAAAGGAAGAATATAACCATTGAAGAATGCATAAGAACTATGATATTTGAGCAAGACCCACCATAATTAATATGGGGAGAAGCAACCATGGCAATAATATACATACAAAATATAAGTCCTCATAGAATTCTTGATAATATGACACCAAAAGAAGCATTCTCACAGAAGAATCCATGTGTAGATCATCTCCGAATCGTTGGATATCTTGCATACATTCATGTTTTGAAATACAAGTGAAATAAACTCCACAAGTATAAAATATATCTTCCTTGGTTATAGCCTTTCATCAAAGGCTCATAGAATCTACATCAAAGAAGAAAGGTGAATTGAAGTTAGCAGAGATGTCATATTTGATGAAAATCATGCCTAGGAAAGATCCAAGGATATACATATTGAATCCAATGAAGAAGATGCATCACTATTTGAAGAAGAAGAGCAACATGACAAGTCACCTACAAATCAAGAAGGAGGACCAAGTGAACCTATTCAACCTACTACCATTCCCAAAGCAAAGAAGAGACCAAACTGGTTGAGAGCTACACTTGAAGAAGCATAAGGACACTAAACAACAAAGGACACATTCAAAGAAAGAAAGAAGCCTAAGAGATACTCAAGATATTCAACATACATGAAAAAGTTAATTGAAGCAGAACCAACTACTTTGGAATAAGTGCTCATCAAGAAGAATGGAAGAAAGAAATATAGGAAGAATATCAATCTATCATGAAGAATTGGGTTTGGGAAATCATTCCTAGACCTAGTGACGAATTTGTTGTCACTTCCAAATGGATTTACAAGATCAACTGCAATGTTGATGGAAGCATAGACAAATACAAAGAAAGATTTGTCGCAAGGGTTTTTTCTCAAAAGGAATAGACTATGAAGAAGCCTTTGCTGCTACTGCTAGGTACACTGGCATTATATCTTTGGCTTCTTTAGCAACCACTATGAGATGGAATATCCATCAAATAGATGTCAAAACAACCTTCCTAAATAGAACCATAGATGAATAAGTTTATACTGAACAACCAAAAGGCTTTGAGATACCCGGAAACTCACATTTGAAGATTAAAGAAAGCTCTATATGGCTTGAAACAAGCTCCTAGGGCTTGGTATGCAAGAATGGATGCCTATCTTCTAAGGATTGGTTTTGTCAAAAGTTCTGCAAATGAAAACATCTACATGAAGATAATGAAGAATGAACTAGTCATCATACTTCTATATGTGGATGATTTATTTGTTACAAGTGTGGACCCCATGTTCCATGCCAAGATGAAGCATATCAATAACAAGTACCACTATATTAGAAGTTTGATGAAGCTACAATACATTTTGAATGATGAACAACTAGATGATGTGTTGACAAAATATCTTCCAAATAAGAAGTTCGAATATTTCATAATATTTCATAAGCATGGTTGGACTAGTAGACATTACAAATTTAGTAGATAAGGAGAGATGAAGCATATTGGGGAGACAAGATGCTTGGGAGGAAATTTGGCCAAACTCTGATGATGTCTAGATCCCTAAGTAGGGAGGGAATAGTTGGTCTTGTGGATCTATGACCTTAGATATGATACCTAGATCCCTAGGTTGGTGTTAGAGCTGAAGCCTGATGGTACCTATAATGGCTAAAGCTTGGAACACACCTTAGTCCCAACTGGTTAGATACCTTGGTCTAGTATCTAATCCATAGCACTACGTATGTTGTGAATCTTCATATCATTTTGAGATCATCCATCTACCTTTGTATATATGTAATTATGAATACATCCCTAGTTAAGAGGGAGTGTTGAAGAATGTAACTAGTGTTGGTCTTCATAATTGTATGAGTCATGATGTAAAAATAAATTCTTGTAAAAGAAAAAATATTTTGAAGCATGGGTTTCATGCTCCATTTATTTTCTAGGTCATAGCCCCCATTAAAGGCTTCTAGGCTTTGTCTTGAGTCACAAGAGTCATTGTCACATTCATTAGACCCTTCTCATGCTTTTGTATCATGTAAAGAAAAACATTTTTGAGTAAAAAATGTCATTTGTCACCTCCTCACCAAGTTGGCCCTATCTTGATGAAGTTGACTCAGATTAGGGTTATTCGACCCAAAAAAAGCAGTAAAAATAGAAGTGGAGTTTGACCTATTTGGCATCATCTCATTTCACAAGTTTAATTTACAATTCAAGAGTAAGAAAAGGAGAGCGAAGTCAAGGAGAAGGAAGATAGAAGCTGTGGAAGACCAAATCAAAGTTCTTGGGCATCTCTCTCTTAGACATGTAAAGTTTTCTAGGGTTTTTGGGCAAGTTGCAGGGGCTGAAATTTATGAAGTAGTTGCAGGTTTGAAATTCCGTAATTGCGGGGCCAAAATTCTGGATTGAAGCTACATTTGAGAAGATGACACTTGGAGACTTTGGCAGAGTTCATCTACTTGAAGGAAGGGATGACTTGGTTATTGGAGGAGGTCTTTGTCTAGGTCAAAAGGGTCTTGCATTGTCTCATTTGAATATAGTAGTGGAAGAGTTTGACTGGGTTTTCCCCTTGATAAGGGTTTTGCCATGGTGGAGTTCCTATATCTTGTGTTCCTTGTTTTTTTGATCTTCATGAACTTTTGATTTGGTAATTGGTTGATGAAAGATAACACAATAAAGAAGTAAAAGAAGCCAACACACATCACAAGTAATTATCAAGAAAAGAGGAATAAAACCCTAATATCTACATGCCTTGATTTCTCAACAGATGGCCCTTACAATTAGCCCTAATACAAGGATTACTAATGATTGATGTCGACAATGTATGATAATCAATCCGCCCTTGAAAAATACACACTTGACTTGTTGAAGAAGCACTTGACCATAGCCCTTTAAATCCATGTACCTTGAACACCTAATAAGTCCTTTTCCACCTATAGTTGTTGGAAATATTGGGGGGGGGGGGGTGAATCAGTATTTCTTTTTCTTACTATTGTTTTACCAGTCAAGCAATTTATATTCAGAACACAAGATGAGCAAAAATAATAAATACTTTTATTAATATAATCTTTGTAGTAAAATAGATACAATATATAAGTGGTTCCAATCAGTTGCCAAGCTCCAACTCAGACTTTGGTGAGGCTCCAACCTCCAGATCACCAACTCTATTTCGCCAAGACACCAATCTTGGACTTAGGAGAACCAACTCCCAAGGACTTCAATCCTTCCATTTCCTGAGACACCAGTTCCACAGACTCCAATCCCTCTTACTTCTGAGGCATCAACCCCAAGGACTCCTATTCTTCTCACTTCTGAGGCACCAGCCCCAAGGCTCCAATATTTCTCACTTCTAAGGCACCAGCCCTAAGGACTCCAATCCTTCTCACTTCTGTGGCACCAACCCCAAGGGTTCCAACCCAATCTTGTTAAGGCATGTTTGATAGTAATCTTCTGCTCTCAGAACTCTTCTTTACTGAGTTTTGTCTGTTTACAGCTTCACTGTGGTCTCCAAGCTATAGTATCAATGACAACCAGTCTTCTTATGAATGAGTCTTTACAACTCTACACACTGCCCACACATAGTCTCCAATAGCCTTGATGCTCTCTGATAATGACTTCACACAGCTCTAGTCAGTTTACTGTTAGCTGCACTAAGATTTGCATAAAGAACAACTTCCTGTTCAAGCTTATGTTCTCTGTTGGCTACTTCTACCCTTCGACTATTTGTTGTCTTGTTAGCCCTTCGGCCCTCTTTCTGTTCTGATGGATCCTTTTTCTATTCTGCTAGACCCTCAAATGGCCTCTATTTTCTCTAACTTATTTCCATAGTGTTCAACAACAACAACAACCTCTGTTCTCTGTTTTTCCTATCTTATATGTTCCCCATTCTTCTGTCTCTCGGTTTCCCCTCTTCGCTGGCCCTTTGGCTTCCTCAACGCTCTCTTGCTTCTTTAGCTTCCTAGCTTTCAGTTTCCTTTGTCTATTCATGCTCAGAGGACATGTTAAGTCATTAGAGAGTGCCAAATAATCCATGGAGAACACATCTTCCCGGTTGAAACTGTAACAATGTTCCTTTCGATAATGATAGCAGGCATACACAGAGCTTTATGGTGTAACAAACATGCCATGTCCTATTGCAATCACAACCATCATAGTTTACCCTCCTGAACTATCAGGACCATTCCTTAATGTATTTTTGCCTCACAAGCCTAGTGCAATACATTTTTGAGTTACATAGGAAATATATGAAAAACATGCGAAAAATGCTAAAGGTGGACTTCAAATTTATTTTATCCGCATCTATTCCTGTATCAGGTCCGTTGCTTAAATTGCAATCAGCGATTCGTGACTTCCAGAGGTCCTTTATATGTCAGGCCCATGACACTGCCGATGGTCGACTGCCGATCCACTTGCGGATGCGATATTGCATTGAACCATGTTGCAATCGGGCCATCGGGTCCGTGACTTACATCGAAATCGGCGCTCGGGAGAGTGAAATTCCTTTGTGTATTGTTGCGATGGGCAGATGCGATATAGCATTCAACCATAACACAATGCCGCAACGGGTCTGCACATATAATAGTTATATGATATCCATATAAATATCACAGTCGGGAGTTTGGGGTTGACAACCCTTTATACATCGTGATTACCGCGGATGCTATATAACAATAGGGTGCGATATAATAGGACCATCGGGTCCGCGTACATTATCGCAATCGGAGGTTTCAGGGGTGACACTTAGATAGAACCCGCCGAAATAATATATTGCTCCACCTTTGATAGTGTATTTGGAATATATATATATATATAATATATATGTGTGTGTATATATATATATATATAGATATATATATATATATATGCTTTGGCTTTTGTTTACGCCTCTGATAGTGTTAAACGCATATAAGCATGGTTTTTGCTGTCGATGGTGTATTTGCATATATAACCAAGTCTTCTGCCTCCCTTTGTGTTAAATGCATATTTATATCGTTTTTGGCTGCTGATAATGTTAAAGCACACATATATGGGGTTTTGGCCGCTGATAGCTCCCGATAGTGCATTTTTTGACATTCTTGCTCGGATAGCTCCCGATAGCTATTAAATGCATCCATTGCTCCTCTGATGGATCCCTATAGTGTAGTTTGTTTCCTCTATAGCTCAGATAGCTCTATTTGCTGCCTGTTGGCTCCTCTGATGGCTCTGTGTGCTCCTCTTCTTTGGTGCATATATATATATATATATATATATATATATATATATGACATATACATATATGGCTCCTCTTGCTTTGATATGCCTCCTTGCTCTGATATGTCTGTTTTCAACACACATATATATATATATATATAATAATACATGGCTTCTCCTGCAGCTCCTCTTAGTCCAATGTGGCTCCTCTGGCTTAACAATTTCTTTTAAAGACCTCCTTGCATATATGAATGCCTATCTTGCTCTGATATCTTGTAATATGCTTTGTTATGCCTCCTTTGGTAACTCCGCTTACTTATGGCTTGGCTACCCTGATGGCCTTGTCTCTTCATGGATCACTCGACTTCCCCTTGGCTTCATGTCATCCTCTAGTATCTAGAATTTTTCCATATTGACATCAATGACAACCTAGGTCAACAATCTCCTCCTTTGTTATTGATGGAAATATTCTTCTTCTCTCCCCCTTTGACATCAATGGCAAATGAGTGCTCTGGGACTCCCCCTATCAAGCTGCTTCTGTTCTTCATGAATGGTAGATCTTCATGGGTCTGTGACTCTCCCTGTCATAATGCTCTTCTTCTTTTTACTCAAGATAGAAGGATTGATGCTTTATCATCAATTAGCACATTATTCCCTCTTCATGTCTCATAACTTCTCTATCATGGCTTCAACAATGCTTAAAGATACTCTACTTTAATTATTTCATTCAGATTTCAAATGACCATACACCAAGTGTCCAAGTCCAGGCTTTTATGCTTCAATCCATATTGCTTTCTCCACAGGTAACATTGAGAGGCCTTCATGATCCGAATCAAGAGAAAATGCCCCTGAGATTGTCTTTCTTGCTATCTTTCTTTAGATCTGAGTTCCTTTGTGTCTCTGTGCTTCTCCTTAAGTTATTTCCATCTAGTATTCAATCATCATTACATTTGTACAAAAATGTGAGGGGTTGTGCCTTACTATTGCTATATTTCTTAAGTGATCTGTATCAACTTAAGTTATGCTTGACTGCACAACATTCTCCTTCCTATGAGCCATCTTTTCCTTGTGTTCTTGTACATATCCTTGTAGATTTAGATATCCAATCTATGACTTTCCTTTAAATTTATTCTGCTGATTTGCATATTCATGCAATGCTTCAATTTTTTTATATGCTGCCAACTACTCTTACTTCAAACTCCATTCCAGATGTATCTGTTTATTTGAAGACTGCCTCTATTAGTGTCCAGAATTTATGTGTTCTTACATTAAATTCTTGAGTTAAGACATAAACTTCTGTGCTAACAACACCATGGTTGTTTGTCCTATTCTATAACAGTAGTCCAAAGAATGGTTACAGGATCATATGCTTCAATGGAGTGCTCTTGAGACACGATCTTCATCAAAGAATGATTTTTAATATAGCTCAACAAGGATTTCATCAGCACCCTTTTCACTAATAGCTTCTGCAGTAGTGATCAAGAATTACAGGCTCCCCCTAACTATATGCATCATCTCTTTTGGCAGAGTATTCTCATAAAATGCTTAGATTGTCAAATTTCAAGCCAATGACATATGCTATTGGTTGGAGAGCTCAAGGGACTTTCAGATTGTGTTTCCTTCCTTCTCCATACTTGTGTAACTTTCTTCTTTTGCATGGTTCTAGCTTGTGTAAGAGCCCATGTTAAGTTACAATCACGTTCCATATGAACAATGTTATGACACTTGAATCATTCTATATTGTTCATGAATAAGAATTCATGATTTCTTCCTACAAAATTGTTTCTTGGAGGTTGTCAGAGACTATAACATCTATCTCTATGAGATGGTTGGGGACCATAACATCTATCTTTATGATATGCTTTATAGTCTTTTTCCATGTGACCAAAGTTTGTATAAGAATAACAATAACCAAAAAATGAACTTTGGTACCCAGGAGATGGAGATTTCCTTGATGTACTTCTGAAGCGTTTCTGCCTTGAGACCCTTTGATGATAACCATTGCCTCTCGCATCTTTGACATCATCTACATTTCTTCTTGGAGTTGGATTTCTTCTTGGAGCAAGATTTCTTCTTGGAACAAGATTTCTTCTATTGTAGCCTTGATTTTTCTCCCTGCCTTTGTTGGAACTGGGAGCATCACCATTTCTTTCTAGCTTCTTCATATCTCTTTTGTTTAAAGCATTTTCATTCTTGTTTGAGGGTTCACCTGCATACCCGAGACCTAATTTATCAAATGGACATCTGTGATAGTTGAGCATGTCATCCAAGGCTTGAGAACTCTTCAAGATTTTGTTCATCCCTTCAACCTTTGTTCCGAGGAAGACAATCTCTTCTTCCAATCTTTCACACTCACTATTATTCTTTGCAAGTTGTTCCTTAGTTTCTTCCTTGATACGAATAGCTTCATTTGATTCTATTTTAATGGAGATGATATATGACTTCATTTTGAATATTTCTTCATTCTTTGCTTGACTGCTTTCCATTTCTTCCTTGATCCTTGTTCTTCACATGTTTCAGCCTTGAGAAGATTGATGTTAGATTTTAATTTGAAGATTTCTTCATCCTTTGCTTTCAGTTGACAGATCATGGTGTTTCTTTCCCTTCCTGCTTCATTAACCTATCCTTCTATGACTTCCAATGCTTTCATGGTCTTTTATGCTCCTTGTGCTTGTTTCCTTGCTTCTTGTAGTTGAGATTTGAGAGAGGAGACCTATACCTTGTACTGACCAATCTCTTCTTCGAGTTTGTTCAAGCTCTTGTGCCTTTGTTCAAGTTGACTTGACAAGATGTCTTCCTGCTTCTTTGCTTTATTTAATTGATTTGTCATGGATATGTCTTCTTCATGATGCTTCCTTTTTCTTTGATGAAATTCCTTGTTAAGCTTGGCAAGATTTTCATCCCTTTCTTGTACTTGAAGCTTGATGAGGTCAACTTTCTTTCTTGTTTGATCTTGGTCACCAACTGGAGCTATCTTCTTAAGTGCCTCATTTTCCTTTTTCAAATTGTTAACCTCTTCCATGGAAGTCATAAGTTGAGTGAGGAGATCTTCTACAAAGTATTTTTCATTCTCTTTGTCTTTTAGGTCTGTTTTAGCCTTGATGGCATCATTCTCACGTTCAACTTCTATGATGGGTTTTGGATTTCCTTCTTGATTTCCATCATCTTCCTGACTGATGGTCATGGTCAATTCTCCTTTTGAATGAAGATCATGAAGTTTGTCCCATATGCCCTTTGTTGATGAATCTTTTCCTAGATTGTTCTTTACAGAATTAGGTAGCCCATTCAAGATTGCCTTTACTGCTTTTGCATTGTACTCCTTGGATTCTCTATCCATCCTGTTATCATTAATAACTGATTTCCAGATTTCAATGCCTTGAGTATGTAAGAAATTCCTCATTATTGCTTCCCATATATTGAAGTTCTCATTAAGCCTTGGAGCCTCCTCAAATTGATTGTCTTCTATTTTAGTAGTAGAGGGAGACACATCCTTGGGAGGATTGGAGACCTTTTTCTTGAATTTTCCATTTTTGTTCTAAAGGTTGACCTTCAAGTTGTTAAGCTTTGAATGAAGGTACCAGCTCTGATACCAATTGTTGGAAATTCTTGGGGGGGGGGGGGGTGTGAATCAATATTTCTTTTTCCAACTGTTGTTTTACCATTTAAACAATTTATATTCAGAACACAAGATGAGAAACAATAATAAATGCTTTTATTAATATAATCTTTGCAATAAAATAGATACAATATATAAGTGGTTTCAATCAGTTGCCAAGCTCCAACTCGGGCTTTGGTGAGGCTCCAACCTCCAGAGAACCAACTCTATTTCGCCAAGGCACCAATCTTGGACTTAGGAGCACCAACTCCCAAGGACTTCAATCCTTCCATTTCCTGAGACACTAGTCGCATAGACTCCAATCCGTCTTACTTCTGAGGCACCAGCCCCAAGGACTCCAATCTTTCTCACTTATGAGGCACCAGCCCCAAGGACTCCTATCCTTCTCACTTCTGAGGCACCAGCCCCAAGGACTCCAATCTTTCTCACTTTTGAGGCACCAGCCCCAACGACTCCAATCCTTCTCACTTCTGAGGCACCAACCCCAAGGGTTCCAACCCAATCTTGTCAAGGCATGTTTGATAGTAATCTTCTTCTCTCAGAACTCTTCTCTACCGAGTTCTGTCTGTTTACAGCTTCACTGTAGTCTCCAAGCTACAGTATCAATGACAACCAGTCTTCTTATGAATGAGTCTTTACAACTCTGCACACTGCCCACACATAGTCTCCAATAGCCGTCATGCTCTCTGATAATGTCTTCACACAGCTCTAGTCAGTCTACTATTAGCTGCACTAAGCTCTGCATAAAGAACAACTTCCTGTTCAAGCTTATGTTCTCTGCTGGCTACTTCTCCCCTTCGACTGTTTGCTGTCCTATTGGCCCTTTAGCCCTCTTTCTGTTCTGCTGGACCCTCACATGGCCTCTGTATCCTCCAACTTATTTCCATAGCGTTCAACAGCAACAAAAACCTATATTCTCTTATTTTCCTGTCTTATATGTTCCCCATTCTTATGTCTCTTGGTTTCCCCTGTTCGCTGGCCCTTTGGCTTCCTCAACACTTGCTTGCTTCTTCAACTTCCTAGCTTTCGGTTTCCTCTATCTATTCATGCTCACAGGACATGTTAAGTCATGAGAGAGTGCCAAATAATCCTTGGAGATCACATATTCCCGGTTTAAAACTGTAACAATGCTCTTTTCGACAATAATAGCAGGGCATACATGGAGCTTTACAGTGTAACGGAAATACCACTTCCTATCGCAATCACAACCTGCGTAGTTCAACCCCCTGAACTATTGGGACCATTCCTTAATGTATTTTTTCCTCACAAGCCCAATGCAATACATTTTTGAGTTACACAGGAAATATATGAAAACAGGTGAAAAACGCTAAAGGCAGACTTCAAATTTATTTTACCTGCATCTATTCCTGTATTGGGTTCGCTGCTTAAATCTCAATCGGAGATTCGCGACTTTCGAAGGTCCTTTATATGTCGGGCCCATGACACCATCGATGGCCAATGACCAATCCACTTGTGGATGCGATATTGCATTGAACCATGTTGCAATCGGACCATCAGGTCCGTGACTTACATCGCAATCGACGCTCAAGAGAGTGAAATTACTTTATGTATCACTACGATGGGTAGATGCGATATAACATTCAACCATAAAAGAATGCCGTAGCGGGTCCGCACATATCATAGTTATATGATATCCATATAAATATCGCAGTCAGGAGTTTGGGGTTGACAACCCTTTATACATTGCGATTATTGCAGATGCTATATAACAATAGGGTGTGATATAATAGGACCATCGGGTCCGCATACATTATCACAATCAGAGGTTTCAGGGGTGACACTTAGATAGAACCTGCTGATATAATATACTGCTCTGCCTCCGATAGTGTATTTGGAATATATATATATGCTTTCGCCTTCGTTTGCGCCTCCGATAGTGTTAAATGTATATAAGCATGGTTTTTGTTGCCGATGGTGTATTTGCATATATAACCAAGTCTTCCACCTCCGTTTACGTTAAATGCATATCTATATGGTTTTTGCTCGCCAATAATGTTAAAGCACACATATATGGGTTTTTGGCCGCCGATAGCTCCCGATAGTGCATTTTTTGACATTCTTGCTCCGATAGCTCTCGATAGCTATTAAATGCATCCATGGTTCCTCTGATGGCTCCCGATAGTGCAGTCTGTTTCCTCTGTAGCGCCGATAGCTTTGTTTACTGCCTCTTGGCTCCTCCAATGGCTCTGTGTGCTCCTCTTCTTTGGCGCATATATATATGACATATACATATATGGCTCCTCTTGCTCTGATATGCCTCCTTGCTCTGATATGTTTGTTTTCCCATATATATATATATATATATATATGGCTCCTCCTGCAGCTCCTCTTAGTCCAATGTGGCTCCTCTGGCTTGGCAGTGTCTTTCAAAGACCTCCTTGCATATATGAATGCCTCTCTTGCTTTGATATCCTATAATATGATTTGATATGCCTCCTTTGGTAACTCCTCTTGCTTATGGCTTGGCTATCCTGATGGCCTTGCTCCTGTCTCTTCATGGATCGCTCGGCTTCCCCTTGGTTTCATGTCATCCTCTAGTATCTAGAATATTGCCATATTGACATCAATGACAACCTAGATCAAAAATACTTGTAGAGAGTACTGTTTCTCCAATGCCTCTACCGCTACTGCTCACACGAAGGTATGCAACTTTAGACTCTCTTGTACATTAGCTCACTTATTTTCCTATTGTCAGTGGCCTATGTTCCTCCAAAGATCACTGAACTTTAGCCTACAAATTTTCCTTCCAACAATCATTTAGCTTCTCCTAAGTCACTATACTTAGGGTGTTCAACACCCAACTCCTAGCAATCCCTTAGCTACTCCAAGGATTACTGTTCATGAGCTACAAAAACTTCCTTCTTGCAATGATTTGTCTCACCATATATTTGCACATAAGTTCTTCTACAAGCAACCTTCTCATTTTGAATTTGCAACATCAAACCACTGAATATAGGGCTTACTAGCATGCTTTCCAATCATCACTTGTTGAAAAAACCTCCCACATCACCTTCAACTCTTTGCTCCAACGATTGTGCCCTCCTTTTCCCTTATTCTTTCACTGTAGAAATTGTCCTTCTCATTGTCCCTTCTTAGCTCTTTTCTATCCAGAAGTTAAGGGTATTTCAACACTTCTAGGATTAGGCCTTCCCACAAACCTAGTGTGCATTCGCTGAGGCTTTGGGGCCCTCAAAATAGAGACATGTCTTCCTCCTTTTAGGGTCGACCATCTCCAACAAGCATATAAACTCAATGCATTCACATGGAATTTTAGGGTAGAATGTCATAGACTACATACCATAGAAAGAAGCCCTAACTAGGGCACTGACCAGACCTCAAGCCTATGCTAAAACAAACCTTCTTGAGGGCCGAAAATCACAGTGAAGATTCTCCTCTAACTTGGGAAAACTTGAAACCCATTTTAAACGTGCGACAGACTATACTTGCTCCAATTTTCATCCTCCTTAAGTCTCGTGGCTCCTTGAAGTATTCACTCTCTTTCTTAGGCATATATCACATATGAAATATGCTTCTTGGATGTGTCTAAATGAGCTCAACTTCATCTCCTTTAATAGTTTTCTTGGTGGAATCCATTAGCCACCAAAGGTCACTTCTTTAACCCAATCTGACCTAAACAAATCATGTTCAACCACCCATATATCATGCACATAAAATTTCTTTCATTTATTTTTCACCATTCCATTGTAGCCCTAAGTGCCCCTTTGTCCATCAAGGTTGCTCCTCATGCATCCAATGAATAAACAATCAATATTTCGTTAGGTACAAAGCCACCACTTGGGTACACTACCCACTGATTTGGGTACAAAGCCCACCACTTGGGTACACTACCCACTGCTTTGGGTACAAAGCCCACCACTTGGGTACATTTCCCACAAAACTCCATTTTCGTGGGTCAAATCCTCACATACCTAGTACCATAGGGGTTGTGGGAGTACCTCCCAATCTACACATTTCAATAAATCACAAGTCATGAAACACACAAGGAGTGTGGTATTATCCAATGCCCAACAATCTCCCCCCTAATGTGAGCCATGGGTGTTTCTAACTCGAGACCTTTGGCTCCGATATCACTTGGAATTACGTTTGTAGTTAAACCAAAATCCATAGGTGTTAGTAAAAATATGCATCACTAGAGTTGATAGATTCTCGAGAGGCGGTTGAGAACATGTTGCGAAACACATTGGGAGCATTGGAGTATCCAATGCCCAACAATCGAAGAATATTAAGATCAAATATCACTTCATATTGTACATGGTGTAGAGAGGAGAAATGAAGCTTCAATATATATCCACAGACAAGAAGATTGCGGGCATTCTCACCAAGCCTCTATCTAGCACGAAGTTTGTGTACTTCAGAGGCAAGCTTGGCGTGATGTATAGAATGTCTCCCTTGTTGAAAGGAAGTGTTGATGCTTTTTCAATATTGGACAGATCTTCTCTTGAGAAGCCATGCAGATTAGGCTGGGTCATGCTAATTTGACTAGATGAGATTGATGTAATTCACTTAAGAAGCCATGGAGGACTTTGGTTGAGCCATGCTAATTTGCCCAGGGGTGAATGGTCCTGGGGAAGATCCTCTCTTGAGAAGCCATGAAGAATTTTGGTTTGGTCATGTTGATTTGACCAGAGGAGATTAATACATTTACTGGAGGAGGCATGTTGATTTTGCCAAGGGTAAATATCCTAGGATACTCACATTGCCTACTCTAGGATGGAGTGATTTGTAGACGTGCATGTGAGGAATCATCGTGCCTACTCCAGAGTGGAGATATCTATAGATGTGTATGTGAACATACACTACATCAACATACAA
The DNA here is from genome assembly GCA_000404065.3 of Pinus taeda. NCBI lineage: Eukaryota > Viridiplantae > Streptophyta > Pinopsida > Pinales > Pinaceae > Pinus > Pinus taeda. The sequence continues at coordinate 20,277 of APFE031617110.1, read as the reverse complement.
AGCTCATGAATTTTTCTTGCGGAGGAGAAATTTCAACCAAGGAGAAATTTGTTTGTAGCCAAGGAGAATACCTTCCTTGCTTAGAGGGAGTGTTGACTTTTGTGTAGCATTGGGAGGTATTATCGCATGCCTAATTCAACCTAGAAGAATTATAAAGAATTGAATACAAAATTTGATTTTTGATTTACAAGTCGGTCCAAAAAAGTCAAGTTAGCTCATGAGAGTGAAGGGACATGTCACTTGGGTTATTTCACCCCATTCGACTAATATATATTGATGGTGTGACATTTCATTTTAATGATCGAGAAAGAACAAGTTTTCTCTCTCTTCATCTTTTCTTTCTCTATTTTGGAGGTTGGACATGTGAGAAGAGGATGAATTTGACCAGCTTCTTGAGGCCGCACATGTGAGATGTTTACTAAGTTTGACAATAGAAAATTGATTGAGTTTCTCTGTTGTTTGATCAAGCATTGATTGATATGTTTGGCTGATTTTTGAAGGCTACACACGGATTTGACAATAGAAGTTGACTATAGGGTTGAATTTGACTGTAATAGTTTGACTTTTGATTGCTTTGAATGGTTTTGACCAGTGTTGACTTGCTGGAATTTGACCAAGTATGGCTGGTATTTTGACTTGGATATTGGCATGGATTTCTAGACAAATTGGTGATTTGTAAACCTTACTGAGGAATAATTTCTCCCAAGTTTTGGTTTCCCAGGGTAAAATTATCATCTCTATTGTGCATGACAGTATTTCTATGATCTTTACTATTTTTGCTGCATTTATTGTTGTGTTGTAGCTGCTATAACACCCCCAATTTTTTTTGACCTAAATGCCTAAATTTTGGTTCTCCTTTCACTGTTCAAGTTTTCAATGGTTATGGTTATGGTTATATATTTATTTGGTTAGATCCCTCAATGACCTACTATCATGGAAGGGTATAGTGGCTCATGTTTTCATAAGACACATGCCCTCCATTTCTTCATTGATTCTCATTCTCTTGCATGCATTATGGTTTGAGGAGTTTCTACTAGTCTTATAAAACTTTAAACTTCATACCACCATAGTATGCATTCCAAATTATAGGCATGCATCTTGTGTTGCTAGCCATACTTCACCTTGATTCTCATCCCCTAATTTGTAGCTTCAAGCATTGAATTCTCATGTGCATTTCATGGCCTTCTATGATCATAGTGGTTGCATTGGCATGTTAGGGAGTTACATCACATATCCATGTTGCTTCAATCATTATGTTGATTTATATGCTTTAAGGAAAATAATTGTTCTTGAATTAAGCTTGACTCCTTAAAGAATTCACATTAAACATTGAACTTCTTTCAATAAAAGACATTAGAAACATCTTTATTACCTATATTTGCAAATCATTTGGAGATTTCTTTTGGAGTCTCTCTTGAAGCTAATGCATGCAATATTTTTATCTAGTGTCTATTCGAGGCTTCAACATTCAAGTTTTCAAACATCTCATCTTTGTCTCTCCCATATAAAGCATTAAAGAGTTTCTAATATCTTTAATGTTGTCAAAATATATACTAATTGTCTTGACACTGAACTTGTATGGTATGATGATAATTATTCTTATAATGTGGTTTGACATTTCTCTTCTTATGAGCGAAGATTTTGGTAATGCAAAATGAATCTCAATCTTAGCTTGCATGCATTTAACCTAATCAACTATTCACCTCTATTTTCATTCCCTAATTTGCTCTATTTTCGTTCCCTAATTTTCAACCCCAAGCTTGCAATTTGAATGGGGAACATTTGAGCTTTGTTGAAGCAGGGCATTCACCAAGAGACATGGACTTGCTGTTTGGAAATGTTTTTATTCCTAAATGCTCTACTATTGCTTTGAGTAGAGAGAATGTGTTGAAAATAATGGAAATCGTCAAAGCTAATCTGTTAAAGAATTATTATTTCCTTTGACATACACCAACAGAAAAGGGTTACATAAATCATTATTTATTTCACCAAAATATGTGTCTGACGCCAAGAGGCTTTGCAAGGAGAAATGGAAGTCTTTTTCATTAAATATCTCTACTTATATTAAAACCATGCATTGAAATACTATGCATGAAACACATGTGATGGGTGTTGTATAAAAAGAAATGATGGAAGGATATAAAGGGCAACAATAACACCATATCAAGGCCATGATAACATCATGCTACTAGTAGTGATGTGTTGACAAATCTATAAGGCAATGATTATATAGATTTCTCTTTACTTGATGACTACTTGTGATGTCTTTTAACTTATTAACTTTGCTACTTATTATTATATGTGTGTACCATCAAACAACTAACAAAACAAGAAGAACAAGAACACATAATATAGGTTGCAAGCCAGGGTCAAAACCTCTCCACGTGAGAGGAAAACCCAAAAATATCTTCTCTTCCTTATAGATTCTTCAATTGACAAATTCAAAGAACTTAAGACTAACTTCAGAACCCTCCAAGACCAAGACCAACCTCTCTGGATGATGTGCTAACTTTGATCTAGTCAAACCTATTCAAATCTCTTCCAGTAGCACTTCTTTGACCTCCAACTGCAGAATTTTAGCCTCCATTACATATATGAAATCCCCCCCCCCACAGTTGCTGTTGCCACACGTGTGAGCTTCAATTTGCCTTCTGAGACTTCCTTTGACCTTCGCTTACCTTCACTTTTTGAGCTTGAGGATGACCCTTGATGACCCTTGATTGACCTACTTGCCTTCATTTCTCTAAGATCAAACTTGTAGATAGAAACCCTAGATTTGCTACAGAAACCCTAGTTCTCCTTAGCACGTGTGAGAGAGAAATATAACCCAAACAAAGATTTTCTTCGTCCTCTTCCTTTTTTGCTTCCTTCTTCTTCCTTCTTCTTTGCTAGGATGAGAGATGAGTGAATGCATGTCGATGCAGACGAGTTCCCTCCTATATATAGGCTCTTCAAGGTGGACACAACTCTTCCTTTTAGGCCGACTTGCCAGCTGCCAAGCCAACTTGGTCTTGGAGGGTATATGGACACCTTTTAAGACAAAATAATTTTCTTTACAAGTTACAATGTGCTCGATGGGGCCTTCAACTTAGGACAATGACTCTCTTGACTTCTTGACCGAGGACAAACCCTAGAATCAATCAAGGGTGCTTGACCAATAAAATAAAAGACCTTGAGAATGAAACCCATGCTCCGAAAATAATATTAATAATTTTCTTTCATTTTACACTTTACAAGAATCAAAAAGTACATTTCATCTTTATGAAGACCGAACCTAGTTAAACATTTTCAACACTCCCTCTTAACTAGGGCGGTATTTGTATATGATACATGGACATTCTCAATATGAAGATATCTCATAAGGAGTCAAATTGGTAACCCATTTGTTTTAGTAGCATACTAGCTAACATTGTCACATAGAAAGGCCTTGACTAACAAATCTATCTCTCCACAAGTTCAGAGCACAATGCTGGCGAGACCAATGCTTTATATATATCATCATCATCTCTCAAGGTACATACTCAGCCTGAGTGTTCACAGAGTATGGCCTTCTTTGGACTATTCTTATTTTGGATAGCTAATCCTCAAATAATTTCGATCCACAACTACTCTCATCTTGGATGCCCTACCACATCCTCAGAGAGTATTGGATGCCAGATGCTTACCCAATCCTCCATTCTGTCTTCCCAAGTGAAGATAAGAATGATGTGCCTATCTCTCCCTCTCAACTAGGGAGGATATATCAACCAAACCAAGCTTGTCTCTCAATTACCAAAACTTCTTATTAGGAAGAGATTTTGTCAATATGTCAGCTACTTGCTCATCAATGGAGATATATTGTAGCTGCAATATGTAACAGACCAAAATAAATATCTAATTAACTTATTAACATTAAATTTAAACCAAAGTGGCACTTACCTAGCCAAATAAACATGTAATTAATTAACTAAATTCAAACTATGAATAGTGCTTACCTATGGTAGAAGTAGGCTTACCACAACAAGGTTTTGGGGACGACTCTCCACCAAACCGTAGGCTCAATTGCGCAAGGATTTGCTACAACTGGCCACCCTCGAGCCCTCAATCAACGTACTACTGCTAGTGACTCCTAAGTCTTAGAACACCATTCTCCCAAGAGAATGAAAGATAGAATCTCGGAATGATGGAATGCAGGAATGCCTCTCATTTTCCTCACCATCTATTAAATAGAACAAACATTGGAAGGGGAACCACATGCACACACTCCATGTGTCTGCATGCAACTTTCTTTTGATTTTTAGCTTTCTTGTTTTATTTCTTTACTTTTCTTTTGATTTTTAGCTTTCTTGTTTTATTTTTTCTTTTGATAGTTTTCTTGTTTATTTCTATTATTCTTATTTAGAGCTTTAGTATGGTTATTACTATTTTTATTTTATCATTTTATTTATTTTCTTGTATATATTTTTAATATCATTATTATTTAACATTTATGATTTAGATTATATTATTTATTATTAAGTGATTTATTATTATGATTTATTATTATATTATTAATTATTATTTTGTATTATTTATTATTATATTATATTTTTATTATTTATTATTTATTATTAAGGGGAGGGATATTACATACTCTCCCACTTTAAGGAACTTTGTCCCGAAGTTAAGTTGAATTATTTATTATTTTATTTACTTCATGCTGCCAACACTCTTTGCTGAACTAGTATAACTAATAGGCATTGAAAGTCCCCAACACCCCGAGAAATCTCAAGGAATCTCTGTCATTTTTTCCACTTTCGGCACCAGGCATAAGCTTGACCTGGTCTGTATCCTATTCCAAGGCTGGCCCCAAGGCTCGCACTTGACTTAGACCTCATCTGCCCCAAGGTAGGCATCCGGTCCAGTACTCAATGACCCCGGGCATCTCGCAAGGCTGATCCACTCCCTCCACAACTACTAAGGCACACAGCCCCAGGCATCTAAGTCCTTTACAACCTTTGTAGACTTCATCATCTCAATCCAATAATAGGCACCTAGCCTAGAACATCAGGCAATTGGCCTCCTTAAGATGGTCCCATAGCTCTTCAAGAGCTATCCACCAAGAGCTATACACAAGACAAAGGAACAACTGGCATATGTAGTGTTGATTGATTTTCGTCCCCAGCCCATATGGTGTTACTTATTCTCCCTCGTGCGTATGGGCTCGCACGAGATCATCAAATAAACCAGCCCTCTTGGCCTATTTGTGGAGTCCTATGAATCATCAAACCTCAACATGCAACCAATGCATTAACCATACCATCATAGTATCTTAGAAAATAATCCACATGCCAAGTCTTGCATGTCATCATAAGAACATTCATCAATGTTAATCGCAACATTATGAATAATAACGAACTTTATGCTCATGTATGTCATAAATTTGTACGCAACTATCATGTGCTTCACCTCATGAAATACCATCATAAGTTAGATCATCAATTTTATTTGCATCAAAGACATATCATGACTTCACATAATAAGTGAACCACATGTCAATAAACCTCATATTATAGCATCATAATTCCTATGCCATGTTATGCATATCATATCCATCATGAGTATTGAACATTAAATACCTATCATCACGTAGTAAATGAATATGTCGATATACCTTGACATAATGTCATAATATATATTCATATTGCTATCATCATATGGATACATTATCACTATAAGAATCATCATATCATGAAACATCATCAATATGGTTTCATCAAGCTGTCAATTACTTTTCAATAATCACTTCTTTCAACTAGGAAGTTGATCATTTACACCATCGTATAATTATCTAAGTACATCGTTAAATTTCTCATGAGCCTTATCATCTTGAGTCTTAATCTCTTGAGGAAATTTTGGTGAAATTAACTGTTTAAGATATTACTCATTGTTTAAGATATTACTAGTTATACCATCATTAACTCAAAATTAAAATCCCTTGGTTTTGCATCCATTTACCCTTTGGCTTACCTATTCCAATATCGCTATATGCAAACACTAGGTCATCATGATTTCATTGTTTTATCATGCTTATTTTACTAGTATGAGGGTTTGTTGATTCATGTTGACCTATACTTATATCACTTAACAATTATCATTTTTATCCACCAAAAATATTTCTTATCTCATCAGGTTCCTATATGTCGATCATCGCTATGACCACTACCAATCATGTTTCTCGCTCCACTCATCAATACCTTTAAAAGAACTTTCTTCTTGATAGAACATCCCTTCATTTCCTCCTACGAGATATTCTTATATTTTTCTCCTAGTCTTAATTTCGCAACATGCAACACATTTCACTTAAGAATTCTCCCGAATTTGATTTCCTACTATTCCATGTCTACTGGCTTCAAAAATGGAAGTTTCTTCACTTCATTCTATTTTTTTAAATTGGCTTTAATTTCTCACCTCCAGTCATTGTGGTTCCTTCTACTCCTCTCCTATAGCACTGATATACCTTGGAAATGTTGTTACTATTTCCCAACTTGGGTAATAAATTCATTAGGATAGCTACCAAGTGTAATCCACTTATCTTTCCCTCTTTTAAGACATCAACATAATAAAATCTCCTGATCATACGTCTTGTTATCCATAATTCATTCATATAGTTAGTCCTTTATGGAATAACTTTACAATGTAGCTCTCCTGTTGTTAAAGATGTTCTTATACACACAACTTATCTTCTTCAATCATTCTATTTATCATAGCTTCCAGGTTCCTAAAAAAAATGACCTCCATGATTTTTCAACTTCACTAGCTGATTGCCAATATTTTCTTCTTTATGTGCATCATCCTTAGATAGACCTTATAGTGAAAATATGTTGTTTCTTCTTACTGATTTCTTACCCCTGTTGTGATACTTCTTCTCTACCACCTTAAACATCTAATCCAAGTTGGCCATAATCACATGAACTATCATTAGTTATCATCCTTTTTTTTTTTTTTTAAATTGCAAGTTTCTCCTTTCCATTCTCCATAGACAACTTTATCCACTATATGCAATTAACCTTGAATCACGTAAACCTCATGTAACATCTGAACTGAAATCCAAAATCGTACGATTTTGCCACGAAACTAAAAATATACCATCATGGTGGTTTAATATATATATATATATATATATAGTGCAAACCCAATTGATTCACTGAAGAATTAAGGGGACTTCAATGGTAGCTTGATGATATTTAATATATGAATGGTATGAGTAATAAATGAGAAAATACATGTAATCTGAATGGAAATTGTACAATAAATAATGAACAGATATCAGAGTCTATCCATTGTGAATTGAAATAGATTTCAGTATTTTAGAGCACTTTAATTGGTGACAATTTCAACTTCAATTATCCAATTACTTCAAGTGCTATATAAACTGTGTTGTAAAATGAACTGGTGGTGAGTAGTTACACCAACATTAAATATTTGTTACAAAAACATGCCAGTATACCATATCAATAGTGTGATCTTTCAGAGAATTATACATCGTCAATTATGGGTAGATTATCACCATCAAGATTAGAAGATTATATACTTTTCCAATGAATCAATGAATCATAATAAAACTATATCTTAATTTATGTGACTCATTTAGAATTTCACTTTGTTATATGGTTCTAATGGAGAGAGTTATACAAGCACAAACAACTCAAAAAAATGAGATAGTGGTTTTACTCAATAATAATTATTATCAAAGTCTAATAAGGTTAATAAGTTATCTTTATTATAAGAGTTTATGAGTTTAATAAGATATATCATAAATCATCAACAATCACAATACTTAAACCATAAATTACAATAATTAAACCATAAATTATCAACAATCACAAATTTTGTAGTATAAAACCATGGAAAACATGAGCTAGAAGGTAATAATGATGTTAGAATAAAACTTAGAGAATTGTTTCAATGTAAAATCCAAATTCGAATGACTAAAGCTTAAGAATATTGGTGGCATTATTGTGTTAAGAAGGTATTTGCATTTTGAAAGAAAAATCATATATTAAATCTACATATTGATGACTTTTAAGGATAAAGATAAATTGAAATTTTGTGTTTTAAGTGTCTGTCTAGGCAACCATTACTTATGTTAAATGATTTTTATGGCTATTAAATGATTACTCGAAGGAAATTTAAGAAAATCAAACCATCAAAGAAATATTCCACACCAGAACAAGAAGAGACACTGCCATCCGACCCAAAACCGGATCAGATGACTAGGAAGGTTATCCCTCCCCAAAACACAAAATAAATTCATTTTATTAATCATATGGCCTGCCTGCAAGCGCACCTGTGAAGGCAACACCATATCAAATCCCTTAAATTACAATACATTTTAGCCATAATAAGAAGGCGATTCTCAACCATAGTATCTGTATGGCCACAAAGAGGTGGTGGTGATGACCCTGTAATAGGCAACTACATTCATTCAAGTAACATTGTATCCAAATATAAACATCAAAAAGCCATTTCGTGCCATCCCATCCTCCGTGCATGACAATCCTTCGGTTACCCAAAGCTGTACCAACAACAAAATCATGAGGTGGTGGTAAATCCCCATAGCCTGATAATTCTGTCCACTGCTAGATATCAGTATCCAAAATTCTCCCAGCGATCGCACCCATACTCCATAATTATGGTTGTCCATGGACACCAGAGTTTGCTTGGAACATATGATAGTAATCTACAATTTTAATCCTAAATTTAATATGTAATTCAAAACCTTGAGTAAGTATATAAAGCAAATTTGACTTGTCAAGGGCATGTATAACAGAGAACCACCAAACCTTTTGTAAACAAGTTGGATCTCAAAGCACTAGCTTTACCATGTTAGAAAAACTATAAAATTAGGTAGATTAAAAGGCTAAATATTTTAATTAATGTCTAAAAACATTATTACAATCTAATTTCTCTTAAATTTTACCTTCCCTATACACTAATGAAGAGGTTTTTCGCTACACCAAAACCCGCAGGTGTTGGTAAATGTTCCAAACTAGTAACTAGGATCCCCAGAGTGGAAATTACGGATTCCATAAAGGTACGGTGATTTTTCCAACAACCAAAACTAAACTAAAACTAATTATAACACCACTAACCAAAACCAAACTAAAACTAGTTATGATACCTAAATTTACAATTATAACACCTGGCAAACAAGAACACGTAATTGGAATAATTTTCTTGGAACATCTAGGCAGCAGGGGCAATAGAAAGCTGGTAAGCCATCACGGGCAAAGCTTAGACATGCAGAGTGCTTTGGCCCGCCTTTAAAATTATATTTTCGAGAGATTAATTCCGATTCACCGTATAAAAATTATTAGAAACTTGGATATATTTTAGCAAGAAGATTTACCCCTTGGGTCAATCTGCCTATGGTAAAATAAGAGACATATCTCTGATGTGCCTTGCCATTCTTTTATAGTAAACGTGTTACATCATTAAATGTTTTGAATTCTTTTTAAATAATCAATAATATTTTGTATAAATACTGAAATCAATAAGTGTTCTCTCTATACGTGATTACAATAATTATTTTGTATTGGTTTAGTTGATTTGAAAAATATCTGAAAACATTTTAAATAGTCCATAATATTTTCACTTAAATATATGATTTTGTGCACAACCTTAATTAGGAAGTGTTTTCTCTGCAATAATAGAACTTTTTTAATTAGATGAAGCTCATGTCTGCTCATGCTCAAATATATCACAATAGGTCTCATTCATAATTATATAGCAATGGGACTTATTGATTCTATAGGCATAATAATTGATTATAAAATTTTTCACTCAACTACAACTCATACATATTGAAAATTAGAAACTTTTTGAAAAAATTTATCCATTATCTCCAAGTGTATAATCTATTATACTTACAAAACAATAAATTGACAAACCCATGAGACAATTCTCAGCTAGCACCTATAATTTTTATAATTATATTGCAATAATAAAAATTTAGGAATTGGATATTTGTGTAAAAGCCCGGAGGTGGAGGTGGAGGTGGGGTGAGGAGCTGGAAAAGATTAAAAAAATAGACACAAAGTGGAATCACAGATTTATCTGAAATGTTGGAGGTACTCAGCATTTAAACTTGGAGGATAAATATCTGAACATCCAACAATGTGAGTTCCCAATTATTTGATGGTAAATTGCAGGTTAATCAATTTTTGTTTTGCAATTAGTAAAATATAAATGGCATATTCACATTTTTTTTTGTCAATTCATAAATCTGATATTTTACACTTTTAAAACATGAAAATAAATTTATTTTTAAAAATCAAAACAAAGGTAATAAAGTTAGGTAAATTAATATAGATTCAAAAAAAAATTGCCATTAAATAAAAACTAAAGATTAAATATCATCTCTTAAATGAATCACTCCAAGTATTCGTGGAATGGACCAGTCGACACTAACCAGCACTAAAAGAATCACTTTGAAATTCTGTTGTTTAATTCACTATCACTCGAGCATTCTGTTGTTTAATTCACTATTCTTCAACCTACAATAGTGTACAAACACTTTGAAATAATCACCAACAATGCCATGTGAGTTGTACAATAAATTTCTACAAAGATTGGAGTAAATTGCATTAAAACAACTTTACAGTCTCAATAACTAAAACTAATAACTTTATCATTTTTTAGACATTTACCAACGTATATCCAAAAAACAAAGTCTCCATTCTCCAAAGTATAATAAATATTATCATGATTACATAAATTACATAAATTAGATATGAATAGATTTTTCAGAAACCAAAATTCCACTCACAAAAACTTATAATTTCACAAAACTAAACATGTTTAGCCATGGCCTCAAAAATAGCAAGCAAAACATCTATATGATCTTGTCGTGTCTCGCTGTTTTAGGTGAGCTCTATAAGGATGCCACTTTTACTTTCCTAATGTTAAATTCTATCCACATAATGCTATTCTATTATCAAAATGGAAACATAATTTCTTCACCTAACTATTCAACTAATCGAATGCCAAATCAATCACCGGATTGAAAGTAAATTTGACTATCCTATTTCATCATATTTAATGATAAAACATCCAAAGTATTAGGAACCTGGTTAACCTACTATTCCAACATATTTCTCACTGATTAACACCTATTTCTATGTGCTTTAAGCCCATTTATATGTTGTTTAACAGTTCCTACTTATAGATTTTGAAAATTTTAAGCCTGCCAAAGGGCACTAGGGAAATGCATGTTCTTTGTTCTCATCTCCTTCATAGTCCTCCCGTCCAGCGGCAAACAGAATGAAACAGTGTCACTGTCTAGGCAAGACTATGCATAAAATTTATTTTTCTAAAACAATGCCCAAAATTCTATAAAACCCGGCAATAATAAAAAGAAACATTGCCAAACCTACCGGAAATTATATGAAGGATAATATACAATAACATACAAAATTGAAACAATCACATAAATCTAGGGTAGCTTCTGCAATTGCAACAAACCGGGAATATATAAGTAAGGGGAATAGCGGAAACAATTTTTTTTAATCAGCAGTGAAATAAATTGAAACAAAACACTCTCTTTGGATTGATCATGATCCCGCCCAAACGAGGGATCTCTTTGGTGACGGCCAAAACGAAAGCAAACCTTCTATTAGAATAATTATTATATTACGACAAGTTCATCGAGAAAAAAAAATGGCAGAAACGTGTATAGCGAGGGTTTGTAAAAATATGCGGCCTCCTAGAAGTAACGATTTTGTAACTTTCAAAACAAGTCGAGTTAACCGAATAAATATTTTTATTATTTTTATTTATTTTCTTGTATATTTTTTTTAATATCATTTATCATTTATCATTTATGATTTATTATTTTTATTTATTTATTATTATATTATTAATTATTTTTTTGTATTATTTATTATATATTATTATATTATTATTTATTATTTATTATTAAGGGGAGGGATATTACATACTCTCCCATTTTAAGGAGCTTCCTCCAGAAGTTAAGTTGAATTATATATTATTTATTACTACCACATGTAACAACCCAAAATAAATATCTAATTAACTTATTAACATTAAATTTAAACCAGAGTGGCACTTACCTAGCCAAATAAACATGTAATTAATTAATTAAATTCAAACTATGAATAGTGCTTACATGTGCTTCCTTGTAGTAGAAGTAGGTTTACCGCAACAAGGTTTTGGGAATGACTCTCCACCCAACCGTAGGCTCAATTGCGCAAGGATTTGTACAACTGGCCACCCCCGAGCTCTAAATCAATGTACTACTACCAGTGACTCCTAAGTCTTAGAACACCATTCTCCCAAGAGAATGAAAGATGGAATCTCGGAATGATGGAATGCAGGAATGCCTCTCATCTCCCTCACCATCTATTAAATAGAACAAACATTGGAAGGGGAACCACATGCACACACTCCATGTATCTACATGCAACTTTCTTTTGATTTTTAGCTTTCTTGTTTTATTTTCTTCTTTTTGATAGTTTTCTTGTTTTATTTCTATTTATTCTTATTTAGAGCTTTAGTATGGTTATTACTATTTTTATTTTTATTTATTTTTTTGTATATATTTTTAATACCATTTATTATTTAACATTTATGATTTATGATTTATTATTAATTATTATATTATTATTTATTTATTAAGGGGGGATATTAACAATACACCATATTGTAATAGCTTCCTATATAGTGATACTTCGTTGATATCATTTGTCTTTCCATGAAATACTAGGTCTTCAAACAACATATACACTGGTGTTATCACATGTATCACTTGTAGGGTCATAGGTCGCAATAGGTCAGAGAGCAATTTCCTTAACAACGCTTCCTTCTTACTTCATAGGCTGCAATTTTACCTCTGTAAGGACCAGTTCAATATAATATATATATATATATATATATATATATATATCACAATAAAATACAACCAGAAGAGGAAAACATTAGGAATTCAAATTTATTCAGCATTGTCTAACACATCCCTAAATTTATTTCACTGAACATATCATAAAATTTACATATATTTAACTAATGCCGTAAAGAAATCATACAAAATAATATTGCAATACATATGTACCGTTCACCAGAAGATGAGACTCCACTTGATTTGCCGTTACTTGTCTTCCTTTGTTTTCGGTCACCTCCGAGAGTGAATGATGATGTACTTGATCCAAATGCGATGACCCACCGGTTAAACTCCTAGCCTATTGTTTGGATACTCTTCTTCCCCACAAACCTCCGAGCTGTAATGGGGTTGTACAATGGAGGAATGCAATAGCTAGTAGAGGAGAGCACTCCTTGGCTCAAGAGTCCCCTCTCTAAAATCCTCTACCTCACCAAACTCACTATAGTTTTGTAATCATTGCTCTGATGTAGTCTCATCCATCCAACAATAGGGTTCACCCCAAAAGTCCCCTCTCCCATGGCTTGCCCCTTCTTTTATAGAAGTTCTCATAGGTGACACTTGGCATGTCATGCATAATTAATTATTTTTTTATAATTCAATAGTTTGATTATTCACCCACCCATGTGTCACTCTCTCATCAAGAGTCTCCAAAATTATTTACTTAAATTTTAATTTAAAACTAATATTTTCCTCACCTCAACAAGATTCCTATTTCTTCTCCTAGTTGCCTTTTGATCCCCCTTTTTACTCCTTAATTTGTGTTCATTACTAAAGTCAATTAATGAGTCAAGATTTGATACCCTATCTACTCCCTAATTTAACTCAAGTTAACTCTTAGATGGATATTCTTATGTTGGTTGATGCTACATGGAGGTTCTCTACATTTATCTAAAATTTAATTTATTAATCTTATTTTAATTCACCATCCTCTTCTCTTAATTAGGTTTAACTATTTTAGGATTAATTTTTATCCTTTCAATTATGTCCCTCTTTCCCCTTTTACCTAACTAAACTACATAATCTACCTACTATTTTCCAACATGGGAAGGGTAGAGTTTTTAAGATAACCTATTTTATTTCTTCCTATGATCCTCTTAACCCAAGTTTTATTTTTGATTTAATTACCTCGGTTTCTAACATCATTTACCCTTGATGTAAATTTAACTAGTTTTCCTTTCTTAATTATATTTATTAATTAATTTATTTTTAATGATTTCAAGGGTGCTAAGTTTGGTCGTGCCCTTCAAGAACTTCCCTTGAAGTTTCAAGGGTGCCAAGCCTAATAGTTTATTTGTAATGCCAAGGGTGCCAAGTTGGTCACACGATTCAAGAAATTCCCTTGAAGTTCCAAGGGTGCCACACCACTTGCCCTTCAAGCATTCAGTGACTACGAGGGGAAAGTATAGGTGCAACGTCATAGACCACTATCATCTCTTATGTTGCCTGCTATAGTGAGACTAATGGTGTCGGGGATCAATTAATCCACCTTAATGCGTGCCCCCAAGTAAAATCCTCATGAGCGACCCAACTTTTGGACCTGCCCTCATGACATCGTGATCTTCAAGGTGAAGGTGTTTCAACCTTTCCTGCCCAAGTCACAGTGGGAGTGCTAGTGGGTGAGATCAGGGACACTGTCCCACCCCTCCCATGTAGTGCCATCCACTTGTACAACCCCAACACCCATATGTGAGTCATTCGGCTAAGCAACTAATCTGTGACTGCAACCATTAACATATCATCAAAATATAGATAAACATATATAGAAGGTTTCAAAATCAACTTAGAATCTCATAGATAAAATAATATAAATTTTCATCAAACCAGGTGTCGTCAACTCGTCATGTGCGAGTGCCTCTGGTGGTTTCCTGCCATACTCAATAATAATCAGTGACAAGGTTTCTCAGCGTTAGTCATTGTCATAATAGCATTTTTACCATCACCTGGTCATTCACATCATTGTTCATTGTGAACCAGAACTAATGCAAGTAGGTAACATAGGGGACATGTCCATCATGGTTATCATACATATTCATCAAATCTATCAACATCATAACATCAAATAGATAACAAACATAACCTTTTATGCCACAATCATCATAATATCAATAGAGAACATGCATAACCATTAATGCTATCTTCATCATAATATGATTGGAGATCATACATAAACATCACAACCACTAATATCAGAACCAATAATAATAGAGTCATGTGTCTAGATTCTCAACTTGAGGTCCTCAAAGAATAAAGTCTAGTATTAATGTCATATCACTGTCATTTGACTAGAGCAGGGCACTACATACACCCCCTCTTAATACTAGGCTTCGTCTCGAAGTACTTGGAATACGTAGGGAAAATGATGATGCATCTCCTCGGTGTCCTCCCAAGTAGCTGAACTGGAACTGTAATTGTCCCACTGGACCTTAACCATAGTTTTTCCATCATTCTCCCTTTAATGTTTTATTTTTCTTACCTAGTATTCTATGATAAACTTGTAAACTCTTTTTCGACTCCTTTTGTATTTGGCAATACTATGTTTTCCATTTTCTTCTTATCAACACATCAGTTGAATTGGAAACTTGGTTATTCTAGGGTTTTAGTCTCATGGATGTGGTAGCCATCCTTAGTTTCTCTTTCACTCTTACATCTTTAATCCAACTTCATTTCCTCGTGCAATGATAATTATTTTAAGAGAACTTTATTTTAAAAATAAGATGATCCTTTCAATTAAACTTCGCCATAGATGGCGAAGCCTCTCACCAGAACTTCTAATAGCATGTTTTAAACAACACTCTCTATTAAAAGAAATATGCAAATTCAAAATGTCAAAAGAAATAGGTTGATAAGTAAAAAGTAAGGAGAGTACAGAATTGCACATACATGCAACTGCAACATTTGTTTTTCTATTTCAGCTTCCAAACGAAGCCATAGTGGCTTATCCGTTGTGTGTAGATCTTGTCTAGAAATACGTTGTGCCAATTCCCTGACTTGATTTTTCATTATAATTTTTGTACTACGCTAGTTAATACTGGTGGCAGCCTTAAATGCCTTCCTGCATTTAAAATTTAAATTTCATTTTGAGATTCCACATCGTTTTTGAAGTCTAGAAGGCATTTTGACGGAGACTTTCGATGCAGTCCCAACCATTGTTATGGCAATCTAATCCCTCTAATACTCGAACTGCTAGTTCCATGTCTCCTCCCATGAAGAAACAACCCACGTCCAAAAGCATCTCCTATTGTTCCATATCCATAGATTTGTAACTCCATTTTAGTGAGTTAATTGCAGTGTTTGCTTCTATGTTCGGTCAAGTTTGCTAGCAATTTGTTCCCCAAATTTTTTTAAGCATAGAGGTAAATCCCCACAAATTTTCAAAAACCCCTCTACCGATTCTTCGTATCCTTCAAATGGATTTGATTTATGGAAAACATGACGACATAACAACTCTCGGGCATGGTTCTAGCTCAATATATTTACATCATACAACAAAGCATTTTTAAATGAGCACCTCATTATATATTTATTAGAAGATGTTATAAAGATCAGACTACCACCCTCTACCGCATTCATATCCAGTAAACATTTTATTTTCTCGCTGTCATCCACCCCATCTAAAACAATCAATTTTTTTTAATCCTTTTAGAATATTTCGTAAAATAGTCTTACCAATATCATTATTCAGAATGTCCATATCTTTTCCTAGCAATCATGAAAGATTTGCCGCAGCAAATATGTTAAATTAAGTTTTTCTCTAACATTAAATAAATAAGAAGCCATGCTAAACTTTGAACGTCTCAAGTTGAACATATGTTTCACCAGAGTTGACTTCCCTATTCCGCTTACTCTAGCAATCCCTAGCACTTTTGTGGAGCATTGTTTTTAAATGTGATCATCCCAATCCTTCAATGACTGATTGAGTCCAACTGGGTGAGTAGCGACCTCTAAAGGGTCCTATTTTACATGTTTTGTTACGACGTTTTCAATTTCCCTCACAAACTCCCCGTAGTCACCTTCTTTCGATTTGAATTGTAGACCTGAAATGCAAGGAATTTCTTTTTAAACCTTTGAAACCCTTAAAATGTGAATCGAAAAATCAAACTCCATAAACTCAGTGTCCTAACATCAAAATTCTAAAATAAAGTAAATAAATGTGTGCCAAGTTTTTGCCTCCATCGAGCAAGTGAAAATAAACTTCGAAGCGAAATCAACAAGTGTTTCTAAACTATAGAAAATAAATAAACGCTCGGCAAGTTCTATGCCCAGGGAGTAAGCAAAAAATAATTCTCAAAGAAAAACCCATAGACATCTCTCTCTTATAACTAGCCTCAAAGCAAAATCTACACACATTTTTCTCTTATAACCTAGTGTCAAATCAAAATCCACACACGCTTCTCTCCTAAAACCTCTGAATGACGAAGGAGATAAAATCTTTGACGTTTTTCATCAAATCTTTTAAGTATGTAAGTTAAAACTAAATCTCTTTTGAAAGCTAGTCAATTTAATTTTAAAAATCTTCACAGTGCGGTGCATGGAACAAAAATGAAATTTCATCTTATATATATATATATAATATATTAATATTTTAAATTTATTAACTTTTATTTTTATTTCCTAGAATTTAAACAAGTTAACAAATTAAAGTATATTATACACTCCTTTTGCATGATCGTTTTCCTAATCTCCAGAATAATAACTTGTTGGAAGACACAATGGTGAGTTTACACTCCAAGTGGCGAAGAAATAGTATATCCAATGCAACTAGACGTGTGAGTACAGATTAAAAAGCAAAGTCAAATTTTCTGAAGATGCGTTGAGTTTTTAGTTCCATTTAGTTCCCTCTACTCAGTATTTGTTTAGGGCCCCTTTCCATTGTACATATGATATCTATCCATTTGAAGATATGGAAACGAATAATAGCCAACGAATTCCCATTATTGTACAATTTCCCATCGGTCAGAATGTCCACGATTCCTTATGTTTCATCTTATGCAAAAAAAAAACCACATAAAATTTGCCAATTTCTATAACTAGACAATAACCTCATCAACAACTCCATTTAGAGGTGTTTCCACTGAATATCATTAAAATATCATTTTTTTTTTTAATTTTTAATTTTATACTTCATATATAAGTTACAATTAGCAACCAACAATTGTGAAATCAAAACTTAAAAATAAAAGAAATTCATTAATTTAAAAATTAAAATAAATTTAAACTCATTTTTATAAATA